>JAEMPF020017141.1:2694-12791 GCA_022496165.2 Catalaphyllia jardinei | reverse complement strand
AATTTAAAATCTTTTAAATTAAAAAATTTGCCCTACAAGTGGAATACTGTTAAAAGGGCTGTTTGGACCTAATAATAGTCCTGTACCTTTTTTTGGTCTACCTCTTCTCCTTTTTACTGCAGTTGTTTTTGTTGCTGGTTTAGCTACTTTAGGTACTCTAGGTTTTTTTGCAACTCTTTTTACAGTCCTTTTTACAGCTCTAGGTTTAGAAGGAGTAGCACTTCCTTTAACAAATCTAAACTTAGTAATACCACACTCAGCACATTTACACTTCATAGCATTTCTACCATTACTAGTAACAACTCTCACCTCACTACCAGGAACACACTCAGTTTGTTTTTTTTGTTTTACACAATAAGATTTCATATATAATAATTAAATTATAATTTTATTTAAGTACCTAAACTTATATTAAAATTTTTTTAAATTCTATCTATATATGGACGTTAATGTATTAATAAATGATATTCATTCACTAGAGATCTTATATGTAGAGGTAAAAAGTGTTTATAAAAGATATAAAAATTTTTTTTAGATCATTATGTAATAGAAAAGAGAAGAGAGAAGCAAAAGAACATAAAGAATCAGTAAAAAAAGATTTAGGTAAAGCAAGAGGTTTATTAATAAAGCGAGCTAGAGAATTACAAAAAGAAAAAACGGAAGGAGAAGTTAAAATAAAAGATAGAGAAAGAAAACTAGCAGAAAAATATGTAAAATTTGCAAAAGATTTAACAGAACAAAAAAATAAATCACTACTAAAAATGGCATTAAATAATGAGATTAAGTCTCGAGGTGATGGAAGTACTGCTCTATAAATTTTTCATTATAATTTGTATCTTTTCTAAAAACACTTAACAGATCCAAATAATCTGTGCCTTTATGCATTTCATAGAGAAAGTAAAGACAAAAATAACCACAAGTAGTGGTATATAAGTTTTGAATCTGCATGTTTTGATGTAAAAGAGTTAAATTTTTCATCTTAGCATGATTTACTATTTCTTGAAAAGGTGGCATACCAAAACTATCAAAATAATTAATAATACCATCTCTAACATAAGTTGCAACCCAATGAGATCCACTCATATAATGTGGTTCTAAATTATAGATAAATATAGCTAATTTATGATTATGAGGTATAGAGACATCTCTACTCAATACATCTTTAATAGGAATACCTAAATATTTACACCATTCTAAAAGATCAAAATTACTTAATGGAACTGTCTTTTTAAATTTTAGCTTTTGTTTTTGTCTCAATAATAATAGGCTGCTTCGTTGTTTTTTTTTTACCACCTCCTTTAGAAGAAGGTGGTGGACCCACTCTTGGACCTCCCTCTCCCCAAGTACCAAAGAATGGAGGTGGTCTCATTTGACTTTGCATTGGCATAATTGCTCCTCCTTTTCTAAATGCATCTAAAAGCATTGGTATTCCAATACTTGCTAAAATAGTACCTATGCCATTACCAACTTGCTTTTGATTAATTTTAAACATTAAATCCATATTATTATTGTAAGCATCAGCTAAATCTCTAATCTGTGGTTTAGAGAGCAATTCACTCATAATTGCAAGTTTATGTAGCTCACTATTTGGTACTCTAAATACTTGACCACCACTTATTTTTTTTACAATCTGTCTAACACTTTCACCAACACCACCAGCAAGAGCTGATAAACCAGCAGTTTTAGCAAGCATAGGTCCATAATTTCTCAATACAGGTAATATACTACTTGCAATACCATATCCAACTTGTTTTCTAATATTACTCTTTGGAATTTTAACAAGAGCACCAGTTCCATTTTTTCTAGCTTTTTCTACTCTATAAGCCATATTATTTGAAACAAGTAGAGTATGACTACCAGTTAAATCTTTATTTTTTAATCTTATACCTATTTCTTCACTATTTTTATAAGCGCTTTTAAGTTTTGTAATTTGACCTTTTGAAAGATTAACGTTAATTTGGACTAATTTTTTTGACATTATATTAATTATGAATTAAATTTTTTTAACTCATAAATAATATTTTTTGTTTTTGTTTTTTTGTTTTTTCTAATCGCTAAAATCAAAACAATTCTCTGGATGTAATGAAATAATTTTTTCAGTATTATCTCTGCTCTCTCTTTCTTCATCATCACTATCATCCATAAGACAACATTGACTAAATCTATTTTCTTCTGGTTTATATCTAACTTGCATTAATTTTGGTTTAAGAGTTAATCCAAATGTACCTTTACATAATGAAAACCATCCAGCGATAAACTTAACATGAGTTCTTGATATCACATCTTCATAATTATCTTTTTTATTACCATCCCAATCAAAAAAAGTAGTCTGAAGTTTATCCTTTTTATATAGTAGTGAAAATTACATCTTAGATGGATAATCTAGATATTCTCTCTCTTTTGTCTCTTCATCTACTTTATAAGGCTTTTTACAAATTCTTTTCCATAATCCACCTTGACCATGTTCATCATAACCCTCAATATTAGTTTTAGGAATATTTTTTGCTAATCCCCATTTCTTTTTATAAAAAGTGTCAATAAAAAACTGATCTAATTCTTTTGCTTTTTCTAGATAATTTCCCTCTAAATTTATTTGAATACTTGTTCCAAGATAATTACCTTCTTTATCAACATTTTCTTGCGCACCAAATGGTGAAATACCTTCATATTGAATATACATAGTATATCCATCATATAAAATTGGTATTTGAGTGCCATTATAATTATTTTTCTTTGGAGTTCCAAAAGTAATCTTATTTGTATCAATATCTAAAAATTTAACTACAAAACCACTGTTGTTTTCTCTTTCTTTTTCTTCCTTTTCTCTTTTGTTTACTTTCATTCTATATGTTTAATAAATATTTTTTTTTAAATTATTTTTTTTCTTAAATATTTTTTCGTGAGGGTTTTTTTCTCTCCTTTTTTATACAATAACTAATTGATCTCCCACTTTATCAACAACAACATCTTTTTCATAAAGAACAATAGCATGAACCCTAAACCTATCACCATCATTAGTATTAATCATATATTTAAGTATAAGTTGTTTAGGATCTCTACTTACACTATCAGCTTGATAACTTAGATCAAAAAAGATAAGAGGATAAAGAGATCCAAAATTAGCGATATTTAATTGTGTTCCAGTATTATAATCATTCTTTTTCCATGAATAACCCATTAATGCATTAAATATTCTATTTTTACTCTCATGGTCAAAGTCCCTTTCAGGATAAAACACTCCATCACCATATTCAAGTCTACAACTAGTTAGGGTACTATTGTCATCACCTGCATTTAGTTTAAATGTATCATATATATAAGGATTTGCTCCAATTAAATTATTCTTATTTCTCTGTAAATAGACAAATACATATCTTACTTTATCAATAGATGCTGATATTCTAAAATCTCCACTTGTATTTGTTAGATCTGATCTCTGATACATTTCTCTTAAGTAATTCCATTTACTTGGTTTTTGAAAATCAGATATGAATTTAGTCATTAGAGCATCTTTTGGTTGTAATCTTGGAACCCATAGATAAAATCGGTCAATTACTAATCTAACATTTGCATGATTTGCACCTGCACCAAACAATGCTTCAGCATCAGAGTTTAAATCTATTTCAAATTCAAGTTGCATTGGAGGTAACATCCTTCCCTCTAATTCTTCAAAGAAAGAGTATCTGTTTAGTGGGATATTTACATTAACTCTTTTGTTATCTGATGTTAATGCTCTTCTTGCTAAAAAACCTCTATTTTCAGCATCTACTGCTGTTGCACTACTATCTAGATACCAAAAACTATTTTTAGCAACACTTCTAGCATAATCATCTGAATATTCTAATAGATTTTTTGCAAAAGTAACAAGATGTAGATTATCAGTATCATAAATAATTTTACCAGCACTCTTAATAACAAGATGTCGGATAAGTGAATGTGAACCACATAAGAGTGTTGTTGTTATAGCAGCATTATCTCCTCCATCTGCTCTTAGATCAAGATGAAATTGTACTTCAAAATAAGCATTAAACCAATCATAAAAAGAGCTTCTATCATTTATTACAAATTTATAACCATTTTTTTGTTGCTCTGTAGTATTAGCAGGAGCTCTTATATTGCTTTCAAGAAGAAATCTGACTTCTTCATTTCTCTGAACGTTTTCTAATGATCGAAATGACATATATATATATTATAAAATAATTTTTTTTAAGTTTCTTGTTTTTCTTTTTTTGTTTTTCTTTTTTTGTTTTTCTTTTTTTGTTAATCAATCATATAAGAGATTATTAATTAATGTGTTAACTTCTGATTGTGTCATTTTAGTTTTAGCTCTGCTTGGTTTTTTTCTTTTACTTGCTGGGTGTGGTGTTATCTCTTCAGTATTCTGAGATAACATCTTATAACATCACCAGATTTTTCTTCTATTGCTTCTTCTGCCTTTTTCTCTGCCTCTTTTGCTTTTTTAGTCTTTTTTCCTATTGCTTTTGCAAATGTAGAGGCAACTTTACTACCAATAGCACTTCCAAGTTCACTAACACCAGCAGTAATTGGTTTCATAATATTATCAACTATAAGACCATTTCCTCTATGAAAGTAAACATATCTTCCTAGAGATGGATGATACATCTTTCTAAATTCTCGTGATTTTGGCATTGAATTGTTAATCATATAATATTAATTACTTATTTTTTTTAATATTAATGAAAATGCAGTATCAGAATTATTAAAATAGATTGGTCTTCTTAATCCATCAGTTACATAAATACGTATACTTGAAATAGTTGTTTTATTTATTGGACTAAAAACAATACGTTCTGGTTCAAGTGTAAAAGCATACGATTGACTTAAAGTTCCTGTTCCAAAACTGAAAATAATATCTGATTCTCCACCATCAACTAATGAAGTACTTGTTAAATCACAATGTATATTTAAAATATCTGTATCTTCTGTAAGATTTGGTACTCTCTTTCCAATATTCTCTTCATCTTTTAAAATCTCTTTATCAAATCCTATAAGCTTATTAAAATTAGATTTAGTTAAATCAAGTTGATAACCAGTGTCTATAGTTATAATTGTTCGAAAAGTTGGCTCATCAAAAGTTAGTGAGATTGGATAGTTTGGATTATTTCCATCTCCATCTTCTACTGTCCTTGATTTAATATAATTATCAAAATCATTATATGACCAAACTCCTTTTGGAAAATCAATATCAGTCCAACTATTTCCATTATCTTTACTAAATGATATTTTTTTATTATCATATTCTGAATTAACATTTGTCCATGTAAAAAACATTGAGATAATTCTGTTTAAACCAATATAGTAGGTTGAGTTTGAATCTAATATAATTGTTGGTGTAAATATTGTTGTAAAGTCACCTGGTCTATTTCCAGGTTGGTTTTTTGCAGAAAAACTACTTAATGTTATTTCTCTTTCCATATATGATATAACAGCAAAATCTTTTTTAATGGAAGTGTTTTTTTATTATTTTTTGGTATTGGCTTTTATTGATATGTTTAGCATGTAAAAGTGCATCTAAGATAGTTACACCCATGTTTCTCATATCTAAGCTTGTATTTCCAGCTTTCATTTCTGCAATAATTAGAGTTAATTTATTTAGCATTTCTTTAGCATTATTAAAGAAAAAGGCACCACTTCCTCTTTTTCGTAGACCAGAACCAGAATGTGGATTAATTTTACGATCATAATATTTTCTATATCTTCTTATCTCTTTTTCTGCAGCACCAATTTTTTTATGTATAAGATTTTTTTCATCTAATGTTATTCTTCCAGCATTATAACCTCTTGTTGCCATTGATTTTAAAGGTGTAATCGTTTGTCTAAAGCTTTCTGCATCTTGTTCTACTTTTCGAAGATAATTATTTCTTCTTCTAACGTTATTTTTTAATATGTCTTGTTCTAACGTCTTATCAACATCATCATAATTTTGCAAACCAAATGTATCAAAAATACTATTTGGATTATTAAAATCTACTTGATATAAAATAATATCTAAAACTTCTCTATCTCTATTACCTTCATCATCACCTTCATCATCATCATCAACCATTGATTCTTCAGCTTCTGCTAATGGAGCTTCATCTTCTTCTTCCTCATCTTCTGGAGGTGCATCTATAGCTAAAGGACCTTGTTGTGAATAGTCAGGAGGTGGGTCATTAGGAATTTGCCAAAAACTAGGATCCATTTGATATTGAGGTGGTTGTTGTGGTATCTTTGCTAATTGTTTTTCTGCTTGCGGCCCCACATAATCTTGTAGATTTAGCAATCCATCTACATCCATTTCTTCATAGGGATCTACATCTGGTGCATAATCAATACCACCATCTCTATTCACTCTTGGTACTTGAATTCGAACTCTCTTTTTAGGTTTAGTTTGTTCAGCTATTTGATCTAGTTTGTCTAGCTTATCTAACCTAAAAGTCTTTGCAATAGCTTGATCAGTTGTTTTAGTCTTTATCCTATCTTCTGTTATTTCATTGAATAGTTTTCTCTTTAATATACCAGTATTAGTCTTTTTATCTGCTAATTCTTTCCATTTCCTTAGACTCATATATTAACATAATTTATATTTTTATAAATTCATTCAATGATTGTTATATTTAATTATTTAATTAATTGAAAAAGAATATATTCATATAAATTATAGATGAAAATACCAAACTATGACAGAAAATCAAAATCAAAGAGCAAATTTAAAAAGCTTAAACCTTTTATGCCTTCTAACACTTTTAGAATGTTAATTTGTGGTCCAAGTGGTTGTGGTAAAACTAACACTCTAATGCATATGCTCTACAACCTTCTATATTTTGATAAAATTTACTTATTCTCAAAAAATCTAGAACAACCAAAATATCAGGAACTAATGGATACATTTCAACCTATATCAGAAGAGGTAGGATATGATGTTATCGAAGCTAGCAATGATGAAATAACACCTCTATCAGAACTAGATGGTGATAATCAAAAAATAGTTATATTTGATGACTTTGTTTGTGAAAAAAATCAAAAACCTCTTGTAGAATATTTTATTGGTGGTCGTCATAAAGATTGCAGTGTTATCTATCTAAGCCAATCTTATTATCTAACTCCAAAAGATATAAGACTCAATTGTTCACATTTTTGTATATTTGATAGTCCATCTTCTGCAGAGACTTCAAGAATGTGTAAAGAAGTTAATGTTAATAAGGGTAAATTCCTTAAAGCAACCTCTGAACCTTATAGTTTTGCTTACATAGATAAGATAAATAAGAATATAAAAAAAAATTTTAATGAAGATATTTAAAAAATAAAATATTAAAAATAAAAATATTGTTATATTATATATGGAATGTTCACAAGACTCACAATTTACTCAATCACAGTCTTCCTTCTCGGAGGACTCTTGCTCGCAATCATCTTCCTTTGATTATAAAGAATTTTTATTATATGATAGTTTAGAAAGTACTGATAGTGATGATAGTAGTTATTATCCTTCTCAATCTCTTTCTCAATATCTTTCTGATTCTCAATCTCTTTCTGATTCTCAATCACAATCACAATAATTAGATAAAAAAATGAAACAATTAAAAAATAAAACAATCTATTAGTATATTATGGGATATATTAATGGTTTGTTAGAACAAAAAAATGTAAATGAAAATGGTGGTGTAGGAGAGAGAGGGCTTCCTGGTATTGGATTTAATCTTACTGATGATGGTAATTTTGATATTGATGGAAAGAGATTAACAGATGTAGGAGCACCTGTCCATGATAATGATGCATCTACTAAAAAATACATAGATGATAATCTAGACTCTAAATTAGATAAAGTTTTTACTTCTGATCTTGACTTAAAATCACATAAAATAGTTAATTTAGCTGACCCAGTTAATGATAAAGATGCTGTTAATTATGAAAAATTAAAAGATCATATTGAATTTAATGAAAATTATTTTCATTTACAACCTAGTTTAAAGATATTTAAGTCAGGTATAGAGTTAAATCTAAATAATAATTTTTATGAAACATCTCCATCTGGTACAACAAATGATTTTGGTGGTCAAACCTTTCTAGAACTAGAAATGAAGTCAGATAAGTTAAGACATGGTATATATACATCATTAATAAAGATAAATGGTGTCTCTGATTATACTCATATATTTAATGTTAATGCCTCTGACGGTTTTAGACTTTATACTTTTGCTAGTAGACAAAATGGTAATATAACAAAGTCATATATAAAATTCTCAAGTGATGGATCTGAGGGTAAAATAACATTTCGTATTGAAGTATTTAAGAGAGACTCATCTATAAATTTCAAGTTTCAAAGTAGAGTTGTAAAAGGATCAAGAGGTACAGATTTTAATGATAGAATATTTGAGATAGCAGATACAAATGATAACTATGAGTTCCTATTTTTTGAAAATATTAATATGGATGGAAATAAAATAGAGAGTTTAGCTAATCCAGTTGACTCTGATGATGCTGCAACTAAAGGTTATGTTGATACTGAGACTGATAAATTATTGCCTCTTTCTGGAGGAACAATGAATGGGCATATTGATATGGATAATAATAGAATAGAAGATTGTGGTAAATTAATTATGAAAAGAAATGGAAATAGTGTAATAGATTTAAATTTAAATAAAATAGTTGGTGTCGGTAATCCAACAAATCCTAACGATGGGGTAAGAAAAAATATGTTGATGATGAGATAGCTAAAATCCCATCAGTAGACACTTCAAATCTACTAAAGTTAGATGGTAGTAGGTCTATGACAGGTGATCTACAAATGGATACACACCATATTCTTCAAATAAAAAAACGTAGATGATCATAAAGATACTGACTCATTAACTGTTAAGAGAAAAGATTTATATAGCGCTGTAAATAAAGAATATCTAAATGAGAATTTTATTAAGTTAAAGAGCAATGCTGATGGTACTGAGGCTTTTGATTTAAGAGGAAAAAAAGTTCAGAACACAGAGCCATATTCTGATAATTTATTTAGTGATAATGATCTTGTTAGTAAAGTATATGTAGATAGAAAAATTGCTAAAATTCCTTTGGTAGATACTTCAGATTTATTAAAATTAGATGGTTCGAGAGCGATGAGTGGTAATTTAAATATGGGTAATAAATACATAGATAATCTCGCCACAATTATTGAGAGAGATGGTGACCCTGATAATAGGGCAGAAATATTAAAGAGTGCAGTTAACTTTGATTTTTTTGAAAAAGAGAGAGCATATCTTAGAGTATTAATTTCTAATAGAGTATTAACAAAAGGTGATAATATGACTGGCGACCTTAATTTTCAATACACTGTGCAGAGTGGTTCCAATGCTGGTCAGATAGTAAATAAAAAGGTTAAGGGATTAGCAGACCCAACTGATGGGAGAGATGCGGTAAATAAAAGATATGTTGATAATAGAGATTTTATAAATAAAAATTATATTGATTCAGAAATAGCAAAAATGCTAACACCTGATGTTGATAAAGCTTATGTTGATGCTGCAATACAAAGCTCTGAAGAGAGCGCAATTGAATCAATTGACCAAGAAAATGTATTCAAAAAAGTAATGGATGATGACCTTTTCAAAGAGGATGATAGTGATATTCATAAAATTGGACTCATAAATAAAGATTATCATAAAGTAAATCAAAAAACATACCATTTTCAAATTGATTATGACTCAAGTCTAGGTTATTATAGTACTCGACTAAGTATTGATGTAGTTTATTTACCAATCGGAAACTATACTATAGTTTATGAAATGTATATTAGTGATGGACTCTCTGTTGATGAAATTAATGCATCTAGTGGCACTCTCTCTGTCAGTAAAATTAATAGCAAAATAGTAAATAATAACACAAGAAGTGTGATACATTTCCGTAAGGGTATTATCAATCCTAGTTTTGATGATTTAGATATTGATATTCGTCTTAAAGGTAGGTCAGACCCTAAAACAGATATTTATGTGGTAGTCTATGGTGTTAGAGGTTACCAGAATGATGTTTCGATTCATCTCTGGGACCGATTGTATTACTTCCATAATGATGTGGTCAATTTTGAAGCTCCTATCGATATGAATAATAAA
>JAEMPF020017140.1:0-12795 GCA_022496165.2 Catalaphyllia jardinei | reverse complement strand
ACCGGTATCGCGGAGGTCATGGGTTCGAATCCCGTTGAAGCCCTGATTTTTTTTCAGGCTTCTTCTTTCCAATTGCTTAAATTGGAAAATTAACTGCGATGATCATTCTTCACTTGCATATTCAAGATTTGTTGTTTTGATAACTTTAATGCTCCAGGGTTTTCTGTGTTATTGATGATAGTTTGAGGTTTGCTATTGAAGTAAGCGGTTTTATACAGTATTTTATCATTTGTTGATTTTTTGAATGTCACTTTGAGCGTTTCAATAAATTTTAGACCTTTCATAGATGTAAGCATTCTCACAATATGATATTCGACTGCTTTTCTCGTGTTTTGTAGTTGTTCAAGCGGGTCTTTGTTTTTTTTATGCTAATTTCAAAAGACTTTGTATAGCCCTTCAGGGCTCTAGCAGTTTCCTCTATTTTGGTCCTTGGTTTTGGGACTGGTTTTTTGGTTCTTGTTAATGGGATTGGTTAGTAATCATCCCTAAATTCCAATGGTGGTTGAATTATGTTGTCTTCATAATCTTGTACCATCTGCTTAACATTTTTTCTTGGTAATGGGATTGGTTTGTAATCATCCCTGAATTCCAATGGTGGATGAATGATGTTGTCTTCATAATCCTGCACCATCTGTTTTACATTTTTCCTAGGAGTTGGGACTTTTCAACAACATGTTGATCAGTTGAGATTTGGTTAGTTTTGAGAGATCATTTGTGTTCATATTATATGTTGAGATAATTGTTTTCATTCTATATACTATGTTTATAAAAAAAATTTACGATACTCCGTCTGTTGAGAATGATTTTATAGTTTTTATAAGACGATATTCCATCTGTTGAGCTTTGAGGTCAAAAAAAGTGATTAAACCTCTAAAATATTTAAAAAGTTAAACAATTTTGATTATTATTTTTTAAATACTTTATGGTTTGGGTATTTTTCATGTGTTTCTTTGTATTTAGATGGTTCATTTCCCGGCTAATGTGTAATTCCTATTTCCACATGTAGGACATTGCCATTCTTTATTCACCATGTTCTTTGGTCTTGTTTTGTGTGATTGATTTCTTTCTTTCTTTTTCACTGAAATGTTTGATTGGTGTATGAATATTTTTTGGTCTTACCATTGTATATAGTATATATTTATATATTTTTATGATATTTTATAGTGCGTTTAAATCTTTCATAGGAATCCAACTGTTGAAATCATCACTATATCCCTTCCACTTCACCGAAGCTTGTTTCTTCTTATAATCTCTGCGAATGACTTTATCAATGCGGAATACATCCTGTTTGGCTTTTAATAATTCAGGTTCATAGAAATTCCCTTGAATATCTTCATTTCTGAGATCCTTTAATTTGTATGTGATTGGATTAGTGTATTGGATCTTATCAACTGTCAACATTTCTTCCGTCCAATTTGGTGTATAACCCTTGTCGAACACATTCCGTTTGTACTTAGATATTCGGACCTGATCACCTATTTTAACTTTTGGTTTCTGTTTTGATGTTTCCATGTCACCATATAGATTGAAGTAAACTGTATCCTCATTCTTTTTCTTTGAAGCCTCAACTGGTGTCATTTTTATGCTTGAATGTTTTGTGTTGTTGTATTGTTTTACTAGTTCAGGTAACATGCCTAGATACATTGTATTACCTTGAACTGTGAACTGTTTCCACATTTTGGATTTAATTGTCCTATTCCATCTTTCAACTACTGATGACTTCTCTTCATTCTCAGTTGAGTACATTTGTATCCCATTTTTCTCTAATAGGTCTTTCAAATGTTTGTTATAGGACTCTTTTCCCTTGTCAACCCAAATATATTGTGGTTTTCTGCCTTCCTTGAATATTGTTTTAAATGCTTCAGTGACAGATTCACCTTTCTTATCTTTCAATGGAACGATCCAACCATATTTGCTGAATACATCAATAACCATTAGAAGATATCGGTAACCCTTATTCCATTTACTGAACTGTTGCATTTCAACCAGATCACTTGCCCATATTTCATCGATATGATTTGTGATCACACGACGCCGAGTGAAGTTGCGTTTTATGGGTGTATGTAACTCATCTGCTAATTTTTTTGCCAGTTTTCCTCACTCGACGGATTTTCCCGTTTTTTGGCTTCTTAACACCCATACCTAATTTAGACTTAGCTGATATCTTTTTTGACATATCATCAGCGACTGAATCAATGATTTGGTCTAAATACTTTTGTCTCATTTCTTTCATTTTCTTTTTGGCAGTCTCTGATTTTATTGCTTCACCAGCTTTATTTCTACCTAAGTTGAAAAGTCCTTTAGCACCTGATGCCAATCCTTTAACAATAAGCTCATCAAATCCTGATCCTTGTTTCCCACTCTTCACGAATTTGGTCTTTGTTATTCAGCACAAGTGCATTTCATCATGGTTCGACCATTTTTGGTTTTGGTATATCGTTCACTACCTGGAACGCATTCAGTTTGTTTCTTCTGTTTAACACAATATGATTTCACCATTATATATATAATTTAGATATTTTTGAAATAATTGATTATGAATCTATGATTGACACTTGTGTCTGACATATTGAATTTAGCATTATGTATTGTATGAAGAATTGATCTTCCCTTCTGTCTTTCCAGTAGATAGTATAAACACCAATACCCACATAACACTGAATCACGTTCTTGTATCTCATCCGTTGAATATACTGATCGTTTTCCACTAGTAGCCATATATTTCTTAATATCCCTCGGCATTTTTAATCCAAATGGGTCAAAGTATTCACAAAATCTATCAATGTTTCTATAAGCTACCCAATGTGTACCAGGTCCGATGTGGTTATCAAGATTTACTATCCCACATTCTTTATTATTTATTTGTGATGGTAATGTATCCCTGCTGAAAACACCTCTGAAGTATTTTATACCAAGTTGTTTTACCCAGTCCATCAAATCATGATTTGATAATGGTTTGTTTATAAAATGGCTCCTATCAAGAAGAAGAAGACCTTTTCCTTTCTTTTTTGGAGCTTTCTTTTTTTTTACCAAGACCAATCTGGTTTGGGTAGTCATCCCAACTACCAAAAAACGTTGGTGGTTGATATGGCATTATCATCTTATTATTTTTTTTTTACCTCGGCCTTCTTTTTTTGATTTTGAAGGAACATATACAGGTATTGATCTTCTTGGTCTTGATTTTTCAACATGCAAACCTCTTCCAGTCAAAGCTTTCAAAACCAAAGGAATCCCAATACTGGCAAGCAAAGTGCCAAGGAAACCACCTGATTGTTTCTTTGTTGGTCTTATACGAACACCTGAACCTGATTGAAGAGCATCTAATATATCTTTCTTTTGTTTTGTGGTTAGAAGATGTTTGTTTGCAATAAGCTTATCAATTTTGTTTTGTGGAATGAGGAAACCTCCTGTCTGTACTCCTTTTCCAGCTATTTTCTTGACAATTTGGCTTGCACCTGTACTTGCAGCCCCTGCTAAAGCTGCTAATCCCATGGTTTTGGCAATGGTTGGTCCGAATACACGTCCGAGGGATAGAATAGAAGTCAATAAACTGCCACCGACTTGTTTTCTGATATTGGTTTTAGCAAGCTTAATATCCATACCTTTATTCAATTTCCGAATCTTCTCCAATCTCTTCTTTACCATCGCTGGGACATATAGAGTGTCATTACCACTGAGAGAGTCATTCGTGAGCCTAATAACAATAGTATCTCTTTTACGGTAAGCATCACCAATATTCTTCTTCTGATTTTCTGATAGTTTCACCTTTATTTCAAAAAGCTGAGTCATTTCTTGTATATAATATACGTCATATAATCTTTAATTACAAAACGTATTCAAAATAATATCATCGATTCATTTACATGGACCTTAGGACTAATTTACCATCAGTCTTTCTCATTTCAATATCCTGTTCATGAAGGACAACTGCATAAACCGAGTAATCTGCATTAGTAGCACCACTTAGTGTATATTTGAAAGTCACTTTTGTCATACCATCTTTAATATCTGTGGGTTGCTTTGTTAGATCAAAGTAAATAAATGGAAAAATGGAATCGAAGTTTTCCCTATTAAGTAGAGTATCACTAGAATACTCACTGTTAGCATGAACATACTTCAGAACATCTCGGAATACACGTTTTGGTTCAGTGCTTGGTCTGTAATGAACCTCTGGATATTCGTTCCCATTTCCTACTTTGAGATAGCAACTGTTTAATGCTCTATTATTAGCGACGCTGAAAGTGTTATACAAGAATTTATTAGCTGTTTGTGATTCATTATTTACATCATTGATTATGAAAACAAAAACATGTCTAGGTTTGCTAATTGCTGTTGAAATACGGAAGTTAGCCGTCTGTTGTTGTGTTGAATTACCTCTCTCAACCAATTCACGAAGATAGGTCCACTTTCTTGTATCAAGGTATTTGCTTATGTATACTGACTTTCCATCTGCAATGAAAACAATACGAGGGACTATCAGCTGAAATTTAGAAAGGACCACACGGCAATTGTCTGCTGCCTGGCAGACAAGGTTGGCGTCACTCTCAAGATCTATTTTTAACTCAATTCGAGAATTCGGAAGAAGTTCACCATAAAGGCTCTCAAAAAAGCCATACCGATTGAGTGGTATTTCTGCATTCAATGTAGCACCATCATTCAGTAGCAATTTTCTAGCAGCAAAACCTGAATTGTAAGTTGCTTGAGCTATTCTTTCTTCAGCATTTCTATTCTTGTCAATATAAAAGAATTCGTTAGTACCCTGACTTTTTGAATAACCCTGAGAATATTCTAGAAGATTTTTGATATTTGTTGCCTGGTTAGCTTCCGAACAGTCATAAACATCAACTTCATTCATCTTGACATTTAATTTTTTAATAAGAGAATATGCTGAATTGCCTATCCCATTGTGATCATCAGTAGTGACATCAGCTCCATCTGCTAGCTTCTCTAAATTAATATCTATATTAAATCTTTTGTGTGATACCAATCAAAAGGGGTCGTTTCTCCACTATTGTTGACAACAAAACGATGATTAGTTTTTGTTTGAGAAGCATTGTTTGCGATATTTGAATTCAATGCTGTTTCAAGTTCAAAAACAACATCTTCATACCTTTCTATAAACTTTGAGTTTCGATAATTTGTCATATATTATATGATTATATAAAAAACCTCCTTCTAAGTTTTCCACCTGAAAGTATCTGATTTACTCTATCATTTACCTCCTGAGCAGTTAATTCTTTTGGTGGTGTTATATTGTATTCCATTGGATGTGATGGTGTTGTTGTTTTGTTCTCTCTCAGAAGCCTGACTATTTCATCACCAGACGTTTTACCAACATATTCACCAGTTTTTGTGGCTGCACTTTTGGCTAATTTCTTCCCAGTTCTTCTGAATATTTTACTTCCAACTGACTTTAAAACATCGCTTAGACCTTCACCGTATTGAACTTCACCGTAAATATGTTTTTTCACATATTTATCCAGATTTGGTTCATATCGTCTTTTGAATTCACACTGTCTTATCATATATTATAATATTATACTAAATCTCTGTTGATCGCAGAAATAGTTCAATGTGCCAATCTATCCCATTCAAATCAATTGGAGCCCCAGATGAATCGGTAACGTAAAACCGCATTGAAGATATTAAATGACCTGATACTGGACTATATGCGAGAAAACGAGGTTGGTGTGTAAATGGAAGTGATCTAACAAGATTATCAACAGGGATAACAGCGATTGTGCTTGAAGATTGACCATCAGTAATACTGTCTGTTACTTTGTCGCAGTTAATATGTATCTCATCTACTCCTCTTGTGATGTTAGGGAGATTTTTTCCATACTCTGTGCTATCAATTATTTTTGATTCAAAGCCAATCAGTTTTCTGAAATCTGTGTTTCTGAGATCTAATTGATAATTTTCATTTAATTCAACAAGTACTCGATATGTGGATAAGATAAAATACAGATTGATCCCATACTTTTCTTCATCACCATCCTTGATAACATGTTTTTTATCCTTCATGTACTTTTTAATGTATTCATCAATGTCGTCATAACTGTACATTCCGTCAACAAATGTGATTGTTTCCCAATCTGTGCCACCATTATGACTGTATTTTATTTGATTGTTACCATATGATTGTCTGATATTGTACCAACTGTAAGTCATGGTTAAGGATCTCACAGCCAGCTCATGCTTCATATCATAAGATAGTTTAATAGGTTCGTTGAATTTAGTTGTGAAATCATGACTCAAACTTACACCAGCCTTTTGTCTGTTTCTTGATGAAAATCGTAATAAGAATTCACTAATATATTATTATATTAGATATTCCTTCATGAGGTCATTCATTTGTTTGTTATTTATGACATTCGATTTATTCAAAATGTGTACTATATTGACGAACTCTTCTCTGACATCACTGCTGTTGTTTCCAGCAGACATGGACCCTCCAAGCAGCTCAAGACGTGAAAGTAAATATTGTGGATTATTATAATAGACAACACCTGTTCCAAGTTTTGAATACTTCTTGGATGTCCTATGTATTGGTATTTCACTCAGTCTATTTAGGTCATTGAAGACAGTTCTTGATAGTTGAGAGTAGTTCTTTCTACTATTGAGTCTCTTTGTCAAAAGATCAAGTGTGTCCGTTTTTGTGAGCTACCACTTTCAAATCTCCAAACAGTTTTGGAAGATCAATTACCAGACCACCATACTGACCATTTTGTGATATCTTATAAGCGTTTCGTTTTGTCTGATTGTACCTCTGGAAACCTTTACCCGTCATCTTTCTTACATTTTTTACTTCTCTGTAATATTTTGATAGGTTTGATGATTCTTTTTTTGCAATATTCTGGATGATTGGATCACCAGAGTTTCGTTTACCTGTAGCTGAAGCTGATTTTTCACGGTATTCTTTATATTCAGGAAGATTTTTAAATGTTGGATCAAAACCATATTTTTTTTATTATTTCTATTTCATCTTTGCTGAATGATTTTTCAGGTTTATATCCACCTTCACCTTCTTCTTTACCTTTAACTGCACCTTCTTCTTTACCTTTAACTTCACCTTCTTCTTTACCTTCTGCTACACCTTCTAATTCACCTTCTTCTTCACCTTCACCTTCACCTTCACCTTCTTCTTCAATAATATCAAACTGAGATGGTAGCTTACTAAGCCATTCTCCAACCCTGGATCCTTGTATGGATCCTTGTTTGGACATGATATCACTCAATGCATCAACAGACTTGATTAGCTCGTCTTGATTATCTTGTAATTGTTTTATTACTTTATCCTGTTTGTTATCAATACTTTCTTTATTATCTTTTAATTGTTTTATTACTTCATCCTGTTTTTCATCAGTTGATTTCTTAATCTCTTTCTGAAATTTAAAAGAAGGTTTTAATATTTCTTCTGTATCATCATACATATCCTGTTTTTGTGTTCGATAAGTTTTAATGACTCCACGGACTGCTTTTACCTTATTCCCAGCTTCAATTCCACTTGAAAGAAGCTTTTTCATTCGTTCAATATCCATATACATATACATTAGATTAAAATGACTTATCTCAACTTATCTCAACTTATCTCAACTTACCTCAATTATCTAATGTAATCATATATGGAAATACCGAACTATGACAGTGGTTATAAATCAAATAATGATTTCAAACAATTGTATGAATATATGCCGAAGAATACATTTAGGAAGCCTTTTGGCTGGCAATTCTGGATCAGGCAAAACAAATTTATTGAGTCATATTTTACAACATCCATTGATTTATTATGATCAGATCCATTTGTATGCCAAAAATCTGGATCAAGATAAGTATATAAATTTAATTGATAAGATGAGTGGAATAAGTGAACATGTTGGTTACCCGGTTTTGGTAGCGAGCAATGATGAAATCATACCTGTCGACCAGCTACAAGATACTAATATGCAAAGAGTCGTTATATTTGATGATTATGTGTGTGGAAAAGTACAGAAACCTCTGAAAGACTATTTCATTCAAGGACGGCTTAAAAACTGCTCTGTGATATATCTCACACAATCCTTTTATGTATGTCCTAAAGCGATTAGATTGAATTGCAGCCATTTTTGTTTGTATGATTTTCCATCATCAAAAGAAAGAAATTTGATATCTCAAGAATTAGGAATTGAAAAAGAAAAGTATATTAAAGCGACCAACAAACCATACTCTTTCTGCTATGTAGACAAACCAATGAAAAAAGTGAAGAGAAACTTTTATGGAAATATATAATATACTAATATATGGGAATCTTCAACGACAATACAAATAATGATCATTATGGTCATGTCAAAATTGATAATGAAGGAGGACCACCAGGACCACCAGGACCGATAGGACCTCCTGGTGTTGGATTCAAGTTAACTGATAATGGTAATTATGATATTGATGGAAAACGATTGACTGATGTAGCTGACTCAATTGATGATGGTGATGCGGTCAGTTTGAAAGTGTTGAAAGAACATCTAAAGTCAGTCAAAATAATTATCATTTACAACCGAGTTTTAAATTTTATAAAGACTTTGGTGATAAGAGTCAATTAACTGTAGGTTCACCACCAAATACATCACCAGACCACTTTTTTTCAAAATCATAAAGCGCATAATGATGTATATATATTTGAGAAAGAAGGTGATGATACTGGTTTTAGTGGAGAAGCATGGTCCAGTATAAAAATGAAAGGTAATCAATTAGAGAATGGTACTTATACCTCCGTTTTTGAAATATTTGTTATTGGTGATGCTGGGGGTTTTCTTGTTGATGATACAATAATTTTCAATGTCCACGGTGACAGTCATTTCGTCATGAAAACATTTGACAGTGATAAAATTGATGGTAAATACACTAAATCAATCATTCAATTCACAACTGATGGAAGAGCTGGAGTAGATGATGGGATAAAATTCCAAATTAGATATTATGGTTCTCATTACAATAAAAATATAAAATTTCTATCTTATTCAAGAGTGATTAAGGGTAAACAGTCGACAATTTTCGACCATACTATTTTTAATGTCCGTGATGTTGTTGATAATCATATGATTCTCTATTTTGAGAATTTAAATCTCAATGGCAATCTTATTGCTGGTTTAGGTGATCCTGTATGCATACGCTAATGCTGCTAATAAGAAATATGTTGATATTGAAAACTCTCGACAAAACATTGTTATTGCTGATAAAGCCAGTAAATCTTACGACGATGGTGAAATAGCAAAAGTCCATATTAATACTAATGTCTTGAAACTAGATGGAAGTAAAGCCATGAGCCATGGTAATTTAGATATGGGTATGAATTATATCCTCTCTGTGGAAAATTTAGAGGATCATAAAGTTGATGATGCTTTGGAAGTCAGAGCCAGAGATTTGCGAAGCGTTGTTAACAAAGGATATCTGAATGAAAATTTTCTTAAAATAGTGGATAAAGACGGTAAAGAATATTATGATCTCGAACAGAATATAATAAAAAACTTTGAACCTTACTATGATGGACTTTTTGATGATAACAGTTTAGTCAGTAAAGCATTTGTTGATTCTCAAATTGCAAAATACCACATGCTGCAAATACAGACAAATTTATTCATGTTGATGGCACAGTAGCAATGAATGCAGATTTTAATGCTGGTGGACATTTCATTGATAATGTTAAAACAATTGTTGAAGACGATGGAGAAAATCCAAATTATGAACAAATAAAACATAAAGCTGTTAATGTTGAATTTTTAAAAAGTACACGAGACTATTTAGTCCGTTTCATTTCTGAGATGGATTACTTATTAACAGATGGAAGTGAAGCAATGACCGGAAATTTAGATATGGGAAATCAAAATATAATTAATTTGAAAGATCCACAACAATCAGACAGTAGTTATGCAGCTTCTGTTAATTTCGTTAACAAAACTGTCAATGATAGTAATACAATCATAAATGGTATAATTGATGAGAAAATACAAAAATCAGAAGAGAAATCAATACAAACAGTAAATCAAGAAAACGTTTTCAGTAAAGTAATGACTGATAATTTATTCAAAGAAGATGATGATAGAATTAAATTTGTTTCCACCATTAATTACAATCTTTTACATAGAATCAATAATCAAACATATCTATTTCAAATCAAAAAAGACAATGCTGACTATTATGATGCCCGATTATCAATTGATTTACGTTATCTTAATGTTGGTACTTATACAATGGTCTTTGAAATGAAATTTGCGGTTCAAATCGATTATAATAAGGTAAATGTCAATGCTGTTAGTAGTACTCTCAATCAGGTAAGTACAAAAACAAGATTATGGTCATTATTCCAGATCTATCATCAATTTTCATAAATGGGTCATGCATACAGGTATTGATGATCTCGATATTGATTTACGTTTGTATTTAAAAGACTCCATATCACAAAAACCAGAAAAAACACCTATCAATGTAATTTTCTATGGTGCCAAAGGAACTCACTCTGATGTGCCCATCAAAATTTGGGACAGACTATATTATTTCGATAGTGGCATGTTTGATTTTGAATCACCTATCAATATGGGGAACAAAGAGATAACTGGAGTTGCTGATGGTACTTCTGACGGTGATGCCATCAATAAAAAAAAATTAGATGCTTTAAAAACAACATCAACATATTATTATTACACAAATGAATTACAGCATAACATCTTAGGAGAAATCAAGTTCAAAGGTTTCAATAAATACCCTTTCACTGCTTCTAATAACAGTGAATATATCAGGACAGCAATCAGTGGTTTTTATCATGTTATCTATACCGATTCTTATAAAGGATCATCCAACACATTCAAAATCAAGGATTCATCTGCTGAGAAAGATTTATTTTCACTTCGTCTTAATACTAAATCAAAATGGACACCGCTAATAATAAACACAGTAATTGAAGTCAATGCCAATTCTTATTTGACATTTCTTATGAATTATGTGAATACCATTCTTGATGGAGCAGGATACAGCACATTTTATATAAAATATTTACACGCTTGAACCAAAATATCTAAACAATATATCTGAAAGAGTCAGGAAAAAACATATTCAACTGGAATCATATTTCGGATGAATTAACAGAAGAACAGGTAAATGAATTAAAATCTTACTACCAAACATATCATAAAAAATGCTGGGCTTACAAACAAGCATAAGAAATTATTGGGGAATTCATTATCAAGCATTTTTGCATCCGGAGGTTTAGCAAGCAGCATAGCGACTGGCGGCATCAGTTTGATTGCAATCAGTACAGCAGCACTTTTGATTCAGGGTTGGATGTCACATAAAAACCTTGATCTCAAGATCCAAAATTGTACTTATGCTTACCAAAGCTATCAACATCTTCTGAATGAGATAAAAGATATGATGAGAAGTGGAAATTACAATTCATCTCAAATTTATAATACAATGAAGAACATTGATGATTATGTGACAGACAACAGTTCCATTATTGATAAGAATCTCAGTAAATACGATGAAAAATTCACTTGTTAATTATCAACTGGATTCTATCACCAACCATTGATAGAACATTTTTCCAAAATTGTTTATAATATCTGATTGTCCTCTTCGACTTCGTAACTTGGATATCTTTGTAAGGAAGCTTGATCATCTTGAATAATTGCTTTATAATAAATTTAATACTGATCATCCGTTTGCGTCCATCATTAACCTCATTAAGAATACTATTAATCTCAATAAATATTTTATGGATCTGCTTCCTTTGATTATAAGTCAATTGGACATCATTCTCATAAGATATACTATTTATCACATTCTCAATATGGTATTTCCTGTGATATACTGATTTTTTTTCTTATCATATACATTTTATCATAGAAGTTGAAGTTCTCTATGACAAAATCATAACCATGAACTAAACCACAATTCATACAGGTATTCACACCATTTACAGTTTCCACACCTTGTTCACTACAACATTGCTCAATTGCTTTATTAACTTGTATTAATTGTTGATCACAAAAAGGACAATTACATTCTCCCATACTATTTAATTCATCATGAATATTAGTGTTGCAAGTCATCTTATATTATTATATGAGATAATATTTAATACTCTTGCAAATTTACATCCACAAATCTCAGCTTTCGCTTCATTGGAAAAAATCCTTTACGTTTCAAAGTCATCTCATAATTTTTACAATCTTGAATATGTTTGAACAAACATTTCTTCATCAAACAAAAATCATCACCACACCAACATTCATTATAATATGTTTTACATTTCTCTTTACAAATATCACATTTTTTTTGTTTTGAACAGATTCATTATATATTATATATAGAAAATAATTTATATTTTTTATATATTTTTATATATTTTTTCCCAATAATGATTCAAGGTTTTGGTTCCAGACTGATGTCCCGGGTTTTGGTCTTGGTTCCTCATTTGATTTCAATATTTTATTCCTATATTTTGATTCAAGGTTTGGTTCAGCATTTGGTTTTTGGTTTGGTTTTCCCAGCAGAGAATCACGCAAAGTAATCCACGGCAAACCTATACCCGAGGGCAGTATCTGTGTTCAAGCATCGACGAGTGGACCCAGCATACCAGCACCAGTTGTTCTTGGAAATGAAGATGAGAACTCTTTCCTTCAAACCAACATGTTCTTCGCACTGCCAATAAGTCGTTTGTTCCGTTACGTGTATTTAAAGAGTACAAACAGTGTGAAACTATCCCCTTACGCCTTTGGTACTTAATGTTGACTTAAGGTGGCTGAATACAGTTTTTGATAC
>JAEMPF020017139.1:10000-12798 GCA_022496165.2 Catalaphyllia jardinei | reverse complement strand
GTTATAAAGAGATCCCAGAGCATGCGAGTGACATTTGCATAACTATACTGCCTTTACAGTCAATGCAGAGGGTCAAGCGAGAAGCTTACGTGTGGTCTCACATGAATAGCGTGACACCTTTCGAGACAACAATGGGGCAGGCAACAGAAACAGAGGCCCTTAACCCAGAAACAATAACAGCTGCTACACTATGACGACAAAGAGAACTAGACGCCTTGCTGCGTCTACCCAGGCAGTCGTTATACTGAGAAGCACTAGCTATATTGCAATAGCGCCTTGCACTAATGACGTCACGAAAATTTGACCCTGGTGCAACCATTCACGCACTTCTTCTTTGAAAGCGCCATATGAAACAACGGCGCTCATGAGGTCTTCAGCGCGATAATCAGCGATCAATTTTGCAATTCAATGGCCCTCAAGGTCAAAATTCAATTCAATGGCCCTCAAGGTCAAAATGTTGGAGATGATGGGCTTCTTCTCATGTAGGTAGTCTACACCGAGGTCAAAAGATTTTTTCTTTACCTTGTGTGGTTCCCTGTATTCCCTTTACTAGGGCAAACGCCCATTGGGTTATTCATGGGTTAAATTAGCACTAAAATTTACACTTCAGAGTAAATTCTCTGTTACATCATTTGTGTTCATAGTGCTACGCGGCACAACATTCATATGTTTACGAATACACTCGTTACCTCCATAACAGAAAAATACTACTGTTGTACCCGACATTCAGGTGTATCACTCACAAGAAATTCAGCAAGCTAGCAAATAAATACCATAAAGAAATGTTTTTCGCCTCACGTTCGGTGTAGTTTGAGATTACTACAGCTTAAAACTGCAGGGCGAACGATGTAAACAGAACACCTCAATAAAAGTTACAAATAACTGAAATCAAAAATTTCACTACCCCTGGGTTAGCTTAATCAGGCTTTGAACAACCCGGCCCTAGACAATAATTCTGCTATGAACTTAGAATTGTCTCAGGGATAATAAACTAGTAATAGTTCTCAATAAATCTGCCCCCGCTTCTATTTTATCCCTCAAGGGATAAAATTCTTAAAAAATTATACTACGTGTAAGGAAACTATTATTTATTGTCTGAACTGAAACTTTACATTTTTTTTTGTAAACTATATCAATCATACTGTTCGAGTAACTTAGGAATCTTATCATAAATATGATCCAAGGAATCAACCTAGTTAACTAACCAGACAACACACTCTGTTTAACTCATTCTATCGCATGATATTCTTTACATACTAGCAGTAATAAAAGATTAGGAGTGCGTTCTGCGGCGCCTGTGATAATAGTTCTCTGTTGCTGAAATCATTATCTCTATGTGAACAGCTGAAGTTTTGCGAACAGATGTGACATACTGGCAAAATCCACTATTGCGGATTATTTGATTTCTCTGCTCTATGGTTAGCAAGCGACGTCCCATCTACTGAATTATTTCCAGGTGAACTCCGGGGGTGAACTACGATATGGTAACCTTTCATGACATGTTGCGTGACGGCTCTAGTTTCAGTAAAGTCACAACTGAAATGGAACATTAACCTTTCAAATTCATCTTAAACATTCACAAGAAATTGAGTTCGGAACATATATAAATTTATATTCGTTTGAATCGTCGAAATAATGAGCATTCCCAGATATTTCTTTCGTCAGGATCGACAAAAATCTCGGATTACAAAGTCACGCCAAACCGTTACGCTACGCAATTTTCTTTAAAACCCTGACTTCGAAGCGATATATCTCTCCAACGTGAATAGCTACCACACATCGGCTCCAGTAAAAATCTGTTCGTTATAACAATCCAGCTTTATCGAATTAAAATTTCAGCGAAATCGAACAAAACCAGAGTTAATTATATTTTGTTTCACCGACCCCACTTGGCCTTATTGACACAAGAAATTACGAAGCATAACACGAGCCGAAAGAAAAAAAAATACGGCCTGAAAGCTGCAATTTGAATGGGAACAGTTTCTTTGAACCTTTCTTAGTTGATTAACAGAGCGAGACTGATAATTTATTCAAATTACCTACTACATGGCGAACATCACGTACAAGGTGAAAGAGCTTTCTTCTGAATAATTGCAGCCTTCGAAGCCAGCTACACCTCCCAAATTACTTTCGCAACACCTACAAATGTCCTGACTTCCATTTCGAAAAGACTTGACCACAATTTTCAATTTTGAGCAAATAAACATGTCCACAACATCGATAGGATGTGTTCTCTCGTTCCTCGAGAACTCAAATACTCTCGTGAAGTGCATTCTGGAAAAAAAAAAAGATCAAACCACTCTGCTGTTCTAGTTTGATACTGAAACAAACCATTTGTCTTGATATACGAGAACTCTTCGAGCAAATATATCTCGAAACCAGACCAGAAGTCGAGATTTTTTCCGAGATGTAGACAGAAGTATCACGTTGCAGTCGCGATCGATATAGGCAAATTGACAAAAAGCTCGACTCAACAAGAATAGTCCAGTTTCGAATTCGCCTTGACCGCTGATTAAAAGCACTGAGAACGCATTTGTACAGGGTTAACCTCGACTTAAAGAAAAATATTCACAAATTCCAGCGAGAAAATGACCTGTTTACAGCTCTGTGTATTGTTTAATATTCAAATTTGTGTCACCTTCCCGCTGGTATTTATGAATATTTTTTTAAGGTCGAGGCTAACGCTGTAGTAATGCGTTGTCAGTGCTTTTATTCAGCGGTAATGGCGAATTCGAAACTGGACTATTACCCCGAGTTGCCTTGCGAGCTTACTGAAAAATTAACCGAGACCGCCGTTC
>JAEMPF020017139.1:0-5000 GCA_022496165.2 Catalaphyllia jardinei | reverse complement strand
CTTTGAATAAAACTCAAAGCTCAAATCTTTGCCAGTTGGGCATTAAGTGAACACCCGTGTAAAATCTGAAGGAAAAAAGGAAAAAATTTTCCAGTACCACTTTCAAAACACTAAAAACAAAACAAGCTACTTAGCAAGGGGAAAAAATCTAAAAAACACTCTCCATTTGAAAAGCATTTGCATTTCTATTTTCTATTTCGGGGACAGTCAGTCACAGATTTGTGACCTCTCATTGGGTTCCTGCAGGCAGAACACAGTGGACGTGCTCTTGTTGGTTGCTCTGTCCTTTCAGTTGTTACTTGATCTGACACTGCAATAACAATAATAACAATACTTGTTTTCTATATTGTTTGATTTGTAAAATTGTTTCGCCTCTGTATATTTAATGTAAATGCAATTACACCTGTCACTCCTATCATTATACAGTAGGTTTAGGACTACTTCACTCAAAATGAAAGAGGTGTTATGAAATATTAAACATCTTGTGTGTGGAAGATCATAGTTATCACATCTTTTCAATAATGAGGTTGGGATATAACAAGATAGTCGTGAAGTAAAGTAAAACTCTTAAAGATGATTTCCTGTCCGTTCTGTGCCCTCTTGAGAGTTTGTTTACGACTTTTGTTTCGTTTCATGTAAGACGTCAGAAAATGAGGCATTTCGCATCTGTTTACATGGAGTAGATTTTGCCTCCGCATCTAATGTCTTTAATCGAGCCTTGGCAGATCTCACTAACTGCGAAGGGAAATGCATAAGCAGCGGTAATAAACCAGTAAAATTAACCGCACATTTATTTTCCAAGAAAGGCTTAAAAAGGAAAACGTCTTATTTGACAATGGACACTGACAACACGTGGAGGCTCGAGAAATTCCACACATAAATAAAACTCACCAATCGCCTTTCCCGCTTAGAAGGGAGTTCTTCCACTTCTGTACCAGCGTGGATCGAAGGGTACACACAAATCCCAACTTCATCACACTTTAACGATCGTTTCATTTTTGAGTCCAAACGAAACTGAAAATCTTCCTCTTTGAAGTGTGTCGAACACAATGAAGACGTTTTTCCTGGCTCCCAATTCTTCCTCTTCGCCAGGAGGAAGTCGATCCATTTTTTCCTTCGTCTCTGTGCAACAGGGTTTTCAGAGTTCAGAAAAGGAATTCTATGCATACTAATTCCTTTTGCGGGATCTGCTATGTTGTCGCATCGTGCAGCAACACATCTTTCGGGCATTTTTGACCTTTTTAACCAGTCACTCGATGAATTCTCGGTCAAATCTCTCTCAAGTTCACTTGCATCTTAAGTCACGTGTTCCTTAACCTACGTCACAAGTCTCATCTGACCGTGAGAGGACTAACACGAGTAGCGTGCCAAAATGGCGGTCAATTACAGCGTTTTCAAAAAATCATAAAAAATTCGCGTTTTGTTCAAATCGAAAAATTTTTTCGCAGAAGTTCCTTTTTTGATGTGGCCTTTTGAATGGAAAAATAAAACAAATTGGTGACATGGGCACTTTAATATTTTTTGCGGTGTTCAGGGGGGCCCCATGTCCCTCTCCTCGTAAGGCTTGCAGACCGACCCTTTCCGAAAACGCTTAACGACCTTTAGTGTTGGTCTACAGCAAACGGTGTGTTCGTTTGTATGGGATTTCATCGCCCTAGGAATCATGGAATCCGACCTAGTAGCTTTGTCACGACGACAACTGCTGTAAATTCCATGTGTCGCTGCATTAGTGACCCATGCGCTGTAGAGACCAGACGGCGATTTGTGACTGAACGAGGGAAAAAAAAGAGAAAGCCGAAATTTAAACTCAGGCCTCACTGCCTGGGTAAAAAAAAGAAAGCCGAAATCTAAACCCAGGTCTCACTGCCTGGGTAATAACAAGATTAAGAGAGGTGAAACACATCTGAATGCCGTGGAAGTCAATCGGCAAACACATTCGTGTGTTAGATAAATTTTTGTTTTGTGTTGGGCTATGCTGCAGAAATTTAAGGTTAATTTAGGTAAGTTGACCAATGGTAACACTTATTACTAGGTGGATTCACCTCGTGCTCAATTTCTTGTCTGCTTTTTTTTCTTTAGAGCTGTCTTCTCTGTCCTCTGTCTTCTAGTCTGATGTTTGGTCATGCCAATTTACGGGGAAATTTAAACTTGAGCTACTCCCTGAAGAATGAATTCTAGCCATGCAGCAGGTTTTTCATGGAGGGACTGTTTTAATATTCCCTTGAGCGTCCCCGTAACTGTAACCTTTATTAGTTTCAAGCAAATTGTGAACGTTTTGATACAAGGACGAAATTTCGCACATTGATAGCAGTTACTAATACGAACATTTCCACGTACAGTGCCAAGCTGGACGTACACTGATTTCCATGGAAACCACAATTTATTGAAATTCATGGAATTTACTCTAGTTTATCAGCAAATACTTTCAATAGTTCCATCTTATTCAAGTTCGTTTCCTTTTAGCATACCCCAGACTTTCTTTAACTACGCGTTGCCATGAAAACGAAAAATTGAAATCCCACGTTTGTTAAAAATCAAGGAAAGCTCTGCATCTTGTCAATGGGCCTGCGGTTTGTTTGACTATTATCTGTAGGAAAACCTATAGATATTATAGGTGTTTTTAAATTTCCTTATCACAAAAAAAAAAAAAAGAATAGTGGAAAATTCATTGTGTACCACATACACAAAGCAGGGTAGTACAGTGAAACCTGCAGTAAAGGAACACCCTTGGGACACACATTATTGTCCACTTAACTCAGGATGTCCGCTCTAAAAAGGTTCTAATATAAAGTGCAATGATACTCAGGTTTTAAGTCTTTTAGAACACAGTGCAGATCGAGGACTGCTCACAAATCAATGTCCAGTCAGTCAATGCATCTGAATCTGGTATAATCTACTTAGCTTTAAAACGACATCGGTGAACAATGTTAAAGAAGTCTGAGCTAAGCTTTTAGAAGTAAAAAGCCTTTCAAGTGTCCACTTATTGCAGGTCTTGTGTCACAAAATGGCTTAAAATTGGTGTCTGCGTCCGCTTAACAGAAGTGTCCGCTGAATGCAGGTCTATTTTGTAGTAAATGCGGAAAGAAATATCAGGAACTCAAGCTGATGTCCGCTTAATATGCGCTCTGTTTACTACAGGTTTCACTGTAACACATTTACATCTTTTGCTGGAGTTTATTTCGAAACTACAATGGCCCAGCGCTTTACACCTAGCACCTGCTGGCAGGGTAACAAATCGTCATGGCTGCATGTACCCCACTCTACCCATGTGTAGTCATCCGGGGAGCACCGGGGTTAGAATTCGAATGGATGGAGTGGGTTGGCATCCCCGCTGATTTTTTCAAGAAAACGATTTGCTACTTTCAGTAGCTGTTCCTTCATTATCTGTGGAAATATTGAGGAGTTAATTGTTGTTTGTCTATCAGTTTTGACGTTTTCATGATGGCAGCTATTAAAATCCATGCAGGCCTAGAGAAAAATCTTTTTCTTTCCTGATGATTTCTTCTTTGTTATGTTGTCAAGCGCAGTTAACCAGCGCTGCTCGACAACTCAGGTGATATTTGGCTTCAAGGTCAATTATGTCAATCATACTATACCTAGCTTAGATATTAGATTGAAATGGAAAAACTCGTGAGCAACAGATCGGACGCAGGATCGGAGTCGACGACCATTATTATATACAGTGTACACGCTTCTCTTGAAACAATCTCGGTTATCGGTTCAAAAGGATGTACTGGAATATCCTTTTTCTGTCTGGAAAATATTTCCTGTGTGTTTGCTGCTTCTCTGGCCGAGACAGATTCCTTTTGATCCAGTTTCGTGCTGTTTGGTTCTGTCAAATTCGACAAGATTTACGCCAAGTGCCACAATGGCTGCTAAATTAATTAATTAATAAATTAACCCATTTCATTCTTTATATGCTGAAGCTCGCCATTTTCTCTTTCTACGGCTTCGACGACGGCTTCTGCTATACGTAACTGCATCGAATTGCATAGAAATAAATTAGAACGAGATGTCGCTACTACCATCCGAACCATATGAAAGTATTGCAGAGATGTAGAGAAAGGGTAGCAATAGAAAATACAGATATATGCGAATTAAGGTCTTCTTTTATCTAATATTTCTAGTAGTAAAATTACCTCTGCTTGAATAAAAAAGGAGAAAAAAAAAATTCTAATCATGCGTGCATTAATAATGTAAACGAATGAAGTAAAACCGTCAATAAATTCTCGAAAAAGAACATCAGCAAGAACTTCGCAAGGGGCGTAATAAGAGAAAACTCAAACTATCGCTAACTACCTGGAATTAGAAAATTGCGCTTAGCTCTATATCAGGGTTTGACAATATGGGAATGCTTATTATTTTACAAAGTTTGGTGCTGCTTAAATCAAAAATCGCCTATTTCAAGAGCTATGCAGCCGACCTAGATGAGTTTCTTTGCGCACTCATGTTTTGTCACATCGTTGTGATGCCTTGCGCCTTAATTAAAGTTTGCTTAGCTAAGCCGTGTTTGGAATATCGATGCAATTGTTTAGATTCGCTTAACCTGCGTGACAACGTTTTGGCGTGACAGCCGTTGTACTACAATTTACACAATTGCTGGTTTTCACATGACGTCACTAAAATTCAAACTTTAGAATCCTCCTGAGATTTTACTTTCATGATGTGCAAGAGCAGTTAAAAACTAATATTCATACAAATATTCACTCCGAATGGGTTCTCGGTTTAGCCATGAACTACGCTTGAATTTCTAAGCTTTTGCGTGACGCCGCATTTACATGACGGGCGAGAGAGCTGCGATGTTGGTTTAAAAAGTGACTTATTTCGTCTGAACAGTTCTTGTATTAGAATAAAGTATTATTGTTACGTTGTTCAGTTCCTCGAGAAATAAATTCAAGCTTTTGTAGCAAAACTTAGTGACAGTTGTTTGAGAATTCTATGTCTGTTTTTTATGCGTGCTTGGGGTTCCCCAGAGCTCTTGTCGCCGTCAGTCACGTGGT
>JAEMPF020017138.1:0-12798 GCA_022496165.2 Catalaphyllia jardinei | reverse complement strand
TTCATATACACTTTACATCATTTCACTCCTTACGGGAGATATGAACTCACTAAATTGACCTTGCTCCCAATGTGTGGCTTCATAGCTCAGTTGGTAGAGCATCGCACCGGTATCGCGGAGGTCATGGGTTCGAATCCCGTTGAAGCCCTGATTTTTTTTCAGGCTTCTTCCTAACCCAAGGCACTAAAAGGAGTCTTAGTCAAAAGACGAAAGCAGGCCGAAGGGCGTTCGCAGGAAAAAGCCCTCGAAGACCTGCACAACTCCAACGAAGTGACAACGTTGAAAGGGCTTCAAGAATGCATCTCGAGTCTCGACAGCTCCCTGCATTGCGATTTAGAAGCAATTACGGGTCACAAAAGCAGTGTAGTTCTCAGTGTTTATCCCAGAAAAGAAAAAAGCTACACGGAACAGCTGGGAAGTTTCCAACCAGTCAGGCTACTGTTTACCCCAACCGGACATTACAAGTTCCAAGTTTTTATCTATCGAACATTCGAAGAAGGAACAATTGATTTACGAGACAGGGCGGCAGTAAACAGTGTGATAAATAAGTTACAAGTTGAATCTGGTTTTGTGATGTGCCCTGGTTTCACGGATTACGACGCGGTTATGTCAGACACTCATTTCCAACCTTCGAATGTGAAAGTAGATCTTTGGCCTTGGCGACGCGCGAGTGCGGTAAAGTGTAAGCTGTGGCACAAACCACGAAAGCAGCAGTCTCTAGCTTGTGACCAAGAACAACAAGGAATGCCTGATGACAACATGTGTGGAGAGTGCAGGTTTGTTCGTAGAAGGATGCTTGTATTACGTGAAAATAGGAACAGCATGGAGGAAAACGAACGACTGCAAAGACAACAGGCGTCCTCCAAAGTAAGGCTTTCCGTGTTGAGTCCAGTAAGCCAAAAAGCTAGACAGGATAATGTGAGAAGAGAAAGGAAGAACTTCCGGCGAGTTGCGGAGAGAATGATCAGGCGGACATCATTCACAGTAAACGAGCAGCAAAACAGTGAGCTTGTTAAGCTTATTGAGTGCTTAGAATCTTCCAAAGAAGGTCAAGAAGAGCTCACCAAAGTGTTTGAAGAAGCCGAAAACCACAAGCCCGGGACCGGAAAAGTACTCAGGGAAATGTGGCACATGGAAAAAGAAGCTTTCTTTAAAGACCAAAGAAAGAACGGTTAGTTGAAACATTTTGATTTTTATTAACTGTGAGCGTTTTTGTAAAACCTTGAACATGCTGAAAGACTTAAAATGTACTCTTTTTCGCCAAGTATAGAGAGATCAAAATACATACATGTTAGCTTAGACATTTTCAGTTAGGTCATATGGTTATTTTTTCTTGGTGTTCCTATTTCGTCCTGTACGTTTGCTACAAAGGTTTCAAACAATCTTATGTAAGATTATTTTTTTTAGTTTAAAATCTGTGATAGCTGTCCTTTATTTCATGATTAACCTCTTACTTGTGTATGTTTGGTTTTTAGAGACCGGAAGACAAGGCAACAGATGGTCATCAGCAACAATCCGAATTGGTGGGTTTTTAATGAGCAATGGTTAAGCGATGTAGATGTGGACTAGTTATGTTAAAGTAAATAAAGGATACAGTTGTGTTAGATTGTTTGTAGGAAAATAAACAAAACCCTGGTATAAATCTATTCTATAAGCACTTTACTGCAATTATTGAATTTGTAATTAATAATAAACTCTACATTCCCCCTCAGAAGAATTAGAATTTATAATTTCTAAATGGAATTTATAATTTAGTGAGGATATTTATATAACTACATCCTTTCTGTTGAGGAGGCATGGATGTTTTTTTAAAACTGGCATACTGAAATTTTTGCCATGTTTTGCAGCCTATTGGCAAATAAAATTCCATGATACATGCAATGTCAGGTCTAGCATGGCCAGTATCTTAATTTTTTTTCACTGTGCCCTTCATTTACCTGCTCTGGCTATTTACACCAGAAGCCCTGCTGCATTTCGTGCACTTCACAGCCTTGGAATACTCCAGTTACCATGCTGCAAAGAGCTCCAGCGAATCGTTAGCCGGAATGCAGATGGTCCCGGAATCCATGAGCAGTATATTGCTAATCAAAGCGAAGTTTACCGAACCTTTTGTGAAAGTAAAGTAGCCTCAGGAGGGAAAAAACCACTTGGAATTGGAGTTCTGATCTTTGATGAAACAAAGGTCAGTAGAACGTATTTACAAATAAGTATAATATTATTATACTCATGAATCCAAAGCATTGCTCATCTGTTTTAAAATTATAATTTTGGCTAAACAGGATTGTTGAAATAGCTTAATTTATAAATGATCTATTCAAATGTAAATATTTTCAGCACATCTTAATATGTCAAAGTGAGTTTTTCCCGGCGCTGAAAAAAGAACACTGGGGTCATGCAGTGATTTTGGATTCTACAGCCCTGAGGCTAATAAACTGGGTTTGAATTTGCCATGTAATCCCCCATTAACTATTTTCTCTCTTGATGTATTTGACCACACAGGTGCAGTCCAAGGTTGTCTGGAATTCAATGAATTCTACAATCAAAGGCTATGCCATGAGTCCAGATGAACTCCCTTGGTTACATGATGTATTCATGAGTATAGGAGAAGATTTTGACCAACAGAAAACCCCCTATATACCCCAGTTTTTATGGAGGGACCTAACATCCAAATTTGATGTCATTGGTCCATACTTTACATGTGCTGGTTCCTGGGACCACAAGTTTCTTCTGGAGTGTGTTATGAGGACGATACAAGCTTTCACCTTGTATAATTTTCGAATTCGAGTCATTGTGTGTGATGGAGCATCATCTAACCTTGCACTTATCAAACTGCTGTGTGGCTATGAACATGAGCAGCTACCACTGAGTGATGGTGAGGACACATTTGCAGTCTCGGCATCATTTGAAAACCCATATGAGGGTGATGAGGACAAGAGAGTGTTTGTTGTAATTTGCCCCTCTCACCAGGTAATTTGATTCAATTAATTAGTTCTTTTTTCTATGCAAGTGAATTACATTCATTTGACAACTCACACTACATGTTAACATGTATAATTGAATCCTCACTGGATTGACAGATCAATGATCAGAACTTTGAATTGTGTTACACACATAATGACAATAACCTTGTTTTGGTAGTCATGCAACTCAAAAACAGCACTGATTCACTTTTTAGCCTCTGGTACTCTGTGTTCAAAAAGATTCTATTGCTAAATATAACAATGCAATTAAATCACTCTTTACAAATGGGTTATTTGTGGATATATGCCTGTTTCCACTCTCATTTTGAACATTAGAAATGTTGGTGCCTATACGGCGGGTCTAAAACAGAGGTCACGGGTCATTGTTTTGCCAATACTGGAACTACCCGAACCCCTTCCTTATGCCAACCTTAGGCCTAAATACTACACTAAGACAACGTTTGAGGCATAAATACTACACTAAGGCAATGTTTTAAGCCTTTAGGTTAGTATTAGTAAAGGTTTAAGGTTGTTCCAGTATTGACAAAACAATGACCCGTGACCTGTGTTTTAGACCCGCCTGTGCCTATAACATTGTGTTTTCCTATTTTCAAATGAAGTGTGAAATTAAATCTGTTTCTGATCAACATCTTTTTATTGAAACATGAATGTAGAGAATTATTTTTTAACTAAGCTCCTGTAACTAGTTTTGTTATTAGTTGGCAACTATTAACTAACTTAATCCCTTTAACTTACTATTAACTTTTACAGCTCAAAAACAATATTGCAGCCCTGTATAGCTCAAGAGCAAGTGGTACTAAATCGTTCCAAAAAGATGGTGTCCAGTTTGGTTGGCAACCTATTATTGATCAGTATGAGCGTGACCAGACTAGAGTTGAACAAAATTTGGCAAGACGAGTTCCGGGACTGCGGTACAGCTTTGTTCACCGAGACAGCTGGACTCGCCTAAATGTCCTTCCAGCAAAGATCATGCAGGTAGGTGTGCTGTATTTAGATGGGAGAGTCATGGAAAACAACATTGATTGTACAAAGTAAATAATCTAGACAATTCTTTTCGTGCAAAATAAAACACAATCAAATGGAAATTAAGATATTTTTTTGGAAAATGTCTATAGAAATGGTCAAATTTAAGTCATGGATAACTTTGAAAAGTAACGGAAAAGGTTGTGGAAAGTCATTGAATTTCAGAAGCCCAAAAGAGTATGAGGCCCTGTGTTATTGTATATGTGATGTTTCCTCTTGGACATTGCATTTTTATTAATTTAATTTATTGTATGATGTCCCCAAAGCAACGGTACATGATCAGTGCACTCCAGGAACATGCAAGAAAGCCTCCATTGCCTGTGGATGCACAAATGGTGGAGATGACATGTAACTACTTGGAAGCTTGCCATCTCATCTTTGAGAAGGGAATACTGAGTCATATGACTGTTTCACCCAAATATCAACGAGTTATTGAAAACATCAAGGAGGGCTTCTGCTTCTTCAAAGATTGGTCCACATGTCACCAGAACACTGGTAAGAGATTTAACAGCACAACAATAATAAATTTTAAATTACAATATTTTATTCATTGCAATGTGGGTGTGTAGGTCCAGAAATATCCATAACCCAGCCATAGAAGGGATTAGTTATTCCTGGTGCTGGGTGTGCGAGAATCACTAAGGCTGACAACTGGAATTTTCAAATGGATATGGGGTAAAGGGTGGGTGGGGAGGAGGGGGTTCTTCCAAAAAATCCCTTCAATGCACAGTAGGCAAAAATTTAAGTTGTTTTATAAAACCCCACTTCAAGTCCACTTAATACAGATTATATTTTCTTCCAGCTATATAGTGTGGTGTTGCCATCGCAATATGGCAGTTAGTTTACATTACATTGTTGTAGGGAGGTGTGGTGGCCTAATGCTAGTGTGCTGGACTGTGGACCGAGTGGTCTGGGTTCGAGTTCTGGCTGGGGCAGTGCCTTGTGTTCTTTGGCAACACATTTTACTTTCATAGTGCCTCTCCACCCAGGTGTATAATTGGGTACTGATGGGGGTAACCCTGTGATGGACTAGCATCCCATCTAAACAGGGGAGTAGAAAATATGCCTAGAGTCGCTTCACACTAAGGAAAGCCAGATGACCTGTGGCTCTGATGGGCCACTTGGCTTGTATAAAGACTTTTTGTACCCGACCTACATTGTTATGATATATACATTCTGATAGCAAATCATGTAAGAAGGAATTGTTTGAATGTTTCCCATTATTGTTATCTTCAGAGTATCCTGATAACAGCAAGAAAGCTAGACAAAGCAAGTTCTTAGCATGGCAGGTAAAATACTCACATTGTTATTGTACATTATTAACAACAAAATAAAATTGTTATTATTATAGCTGTAGCGTTCAGTCTTAACAATCAGGGTATGATCATTTCTCTGTCTAGCCTCCTTGAAGAACTAGTTGTTTACCCTGTAAGCATACAGTCTTTATTGAAAGGCCAGTAAAAGAGCATTTTTAAATTTTTCAATCCAAACTCTAGAGTTTTATAAAGTGCGAAAAAACTAATTTGATACATGTTTTACAAAAATCAGCGGATTATGCTTTGGTAAAAGTGCATGATCATGGTAAATGATAAATGAATGTTTGTTAAAAAAAGTAATCTTAGAATCTGCAGTCTATACCAAGTATTTCAATCTATAACCTTTTGTTTATTATTGTAATGCTACTTTGCTTTTTTCACAGACATGGGACCTTTTGCGATTGATGGTGTATGGTTTCCTGGATTTCAGTGAGTGGTTCGTTACAGCCTATCCTGATTATTTTATCAGTCCACTGCGCATCAATGGTAGTGCCATTGAGTCTATTTTCAGTGTTCTAAAATTCACAGCTGGTGGTAACCTTTCGGCAAGCAACTATGGATCTTTTCGTGGAAGAGTCATCACTGGTAGAGAGGTTATTACCAATAGCAACTCAGAGCGTGGCTATCGTGATGATGTCATCCTAGTGTCTGGATCGATCACATCAAGTACTGCAGGATCAGGGACATCTTACTCTGTGCGACTGGTTTATGATCCTTTTGGAATACAAGAGATGAAGCAGTTTTGTCTTTCAGCAAACCTGAGCCAGTCATCTATCGGTGGCCGTCAGGGAAGCAATGCCTGTACAATAATAGCATCACTTGTTGGATATCATTTTGTCAAACTTGACCTGCCAGAGTTAACCTTGGGCACCTTACCAAGTCAGTGGTTTGATGTCCTTGTTGATTCAATGCTTGCGGGTAATGCTCTCCATGACCTTCTGTTTGATGGGGAGGCCAGAAACCTTGACATTGAAGATGCTGTTGAGAGTTGTGGAAATGACCTGCATATTGCTAGTTATGATCAACCAATTGGATTTGACTTGCGCTCAGGTGATTTGTCACCTCTGGTTCAGACATTATCAGCACAAGCTACCCACCATCAACGGCAAGCAGCTGTCCTTATCTCTGGCTTTAAAAGTGTAGCACTTTTGATCTGGGAGACTGGGGCTTTTGCTATTTTTGATTCTCACATGCATGCTCAGTTTGGAGCTATAATGTCTTATGCACCACCAGGCCCAACAAGTAGTGCTTGCATTGCCTCTTGGCTTTCCAAGACGGTACAAAAGTACTTTAATGGATCTTTGGGTTTGTGTACCCTTACATTTGTAACATACATTTGTACCTAAATAACAATTTGAGACTTGCTTTTTGAGTTTACATGTATGAAAGTGACATGCTTTTTGAGTTTACATGTATGAAAGTGAACAATCTGGTGTCTGTAGGAAATCTGTAAACAGGTAATTTTCTGTTCACAGGATAATATATACATTTGCATTTTTATAGTTTTTTAAATGATATTCGCAGTCAGAGCTTCCTTATGTGTCAATCTATTACATGTATATATCAGAATCAATTCAAGATTGTTATGGACATAAATGGTCCAGCTATTTCCAAAAAAATAGTAAAAAAGAACTATAATGGCTCTTTGGGTTTAATAATTATCCTTAATTACATTTGTAACATCAAATTGTACGTAAACAACAAGACATTAATGTTTGGGCTTGCTTTTGAAAACCACAGTGTTCTCTAAGTATGAATGTGAAATAATCATGGTTTCTGTAGGGAATCTAAAAATTGTAAATTTATGTTCACAGGATAATTATATGCATTTGCATTCTTATATATAGTTTTTGAAATTATAGTTGCAGTCAGATCTGCTGTAGTTGTCAATCTATCATGTGTATATGTCATAATCAATTAACCATTGTTGTTATGGATAAGAATGGTCGTGCTATTTTCTCTTCAAGGTACAGAACTAGAAAAGTTACTTGATTAGACATAAAGAACCACAGTGCCAGATTTACTTGACTGTTCTACTTTTATTGCTAAATATCTAACTCAACATTTTTTTACATTATCATTCTCTCTAGCAGTTATTAATAATAGTTACATCCAGAAAACCGTGAACACTTAAAGAATTTTTTCTGGGAATCCCTGCAATTTATCAGATTTTGGATGAGAACAAAAACACAGATCAAGCTAAAGTACTTACTTTAGGAAATTAGGTACCACATGAAAGTAACCACCCCCCCCCCCCCCTCCTCCTCCAGGCTGTCTGGGAGAGGTAGTTTTGATTAGTACATGTACATACTAATTAATATGTCTACCTGTTTTTGGCAATACTGAATGTTTTGAGATTATCTCTCAACGACTGATCAGCTTCTACAACTTTACCAGATGTAGCCAAGTCTTTTTCGAATTTTCCCCTAAAGAATTCTTTTGTTCTTGTGTTGCACAGTTTATGTAGCATGTCATTATAGACTTTGTCAATCACATTTTGGCTTGTATCCTTCACTGGCGCTCCACACTTTTCTGCTGACCATTTAAAGGATTTTGACAACTCCTCATCATTATAAACATTGAAATGAACAACTTCCAAAAAATTAGTCTTATGTTTCTTCAAGCTGCGTTCGTTCACATATTCACGAATGTTCAAATCTGCTTCTCTCACAAAAGTGAGAAATTCTTTCTTTACGAATGTCAAATGACCCTCGTCAAGAATTTGAAGAGCTGCTGGAAGATGGCTTTTGTCAGTTTCTTTCAGATGAGTGAGAAAGTCGAGCTCAATTTCCATCTGGTCTCTGCTGGCAGATGTAATTCCTCTTTTACCCTTCTTTTGAGACAAAGTGTCTTTCCTCAGTTTCATCATCTGGCAAAGAGCTGCACCAGACATGCGGTACAATGCGACATCATCTTCAAGTTTAATAATGTGCGGGACATCTTTAGGTTGGGCAATGTTGTATGCTTCTGTTTGAGCAAAATCATAAACTAAGGAATGCAAGATTCCAGTCACTGCTCGTGTCGTGCTCGACGAATACTTAGTTGCGAGTTCGCCAAACACTGCACTACACACATTCGAGTTTTCCGATGACCCGTCCAGGTAAGAGTTTAAACTTCTCATCCAGCGCAAAGACAAATGAGCCTTCCTGTCTTTTTTTACATCTTTAGAAATTTCTAACACAAGCCTTGTGTATGATGAATACATGTGAATAACGAGGTCTCGAAGTTCATTGTATTTATCGTCGAGAATTTCGTGAATAAGTTCACGGTGTGTTTTGTAATGTTTTACTACGTACTGATTTTTGAGTCCTTCGGAAACGAAATTCCAACACATTGGACGTTTTTCATCGAGCTTTTCAACGAGGTCGTCGAGTTCCTTTAGGCTGAGCGCCTTTCCTTTTGTCTTCCCGCGTGCTTTTCGCGGCTTTCCTTTTGTGCTGTTGTTCTTGCTGTTTGAAGCGGTCTTCCTCGCACTTTTACCTTTTGAACGTCTTCCCTTTTGGGTTCCAGAGCTCACTTTAGCTTTTGCCTTCTTGGAATTTTTTTTTTTTTCTTTTCTGTTGCCCAAAGATGTCGAGGCTTCCTCGGTGTAAACGTCATCTGACTGTTGATCGCTAACATCGCTGTCCTCGTGCCATGAACTGTCGCCCTCGCTATTCGTTTCTGACTCGCATTCTCCGTTTAATTCACTGATGTCAGCCAGGGAGTCATTCGTGTCCACAGAAATAGTGGAGCTCATTTCCCAGCCGGAATTATCAGACCAGAAAAACCATTTTTCGTGTTTCTGAAAGTCGTTTTCATCGACAAACGTTAAGTCCACTTCGTCCGCCATTACATGAAATCTTTGCTTTTCTTTGAAACATCAGACCGAGGTAAGCCAGCATGCGGACGTCTCGGAAGACAGACTTCCGCTAGAACAAAGACTTCCGCCCGTCTAAATATAACTTTCGTGGACATGACATATCCCAAGGGCTGGACCGGGAGCCTCCCTCTCTGTCCCGTCATTTTCTCTTGGTGGGTTCGATTCCCGCCGAGGTCAAAATATTTTTTCTTTACCTCGTGTGGTTCCCTGATTCCCTTTACTAGGGCTAACGCCCAGTGGGTTATTCATGGGTTAAATTAGCACTAAAATTTACACTTCAGAGTTAATTCTCTGTTACTTCACTCCTAAAATTAGCCTGACAGAAATTCCTAAATTTAGCGCGGGAAGAACCCTTAAAGTTAGCGTGTCGATGGCGTAACAGAAACTCCTAAACTTAGCGTGACAGGAACTCCTGAAATTAGCATTAGGAAAATACAAAGAAAATACGTCGTTAGCTAATAAACTATTAATTGAGCGTCTTGTCTTTTTAAGCAAAATAAGTCTTTCAGTATTAATCAGATTTTTACTGAGAACATGTCAGGGACTGTTCATTTTTCATAAGGGTGGGGGGCTGGTGAGATCTAGAGAGAAAGTCGGGGACGATTTAGGATGGTGAATCGCGGCGAAGAGAAAGTAAGGGTACATATGAATGTTGTGCCGCGTAGCACTATGAACACAAATGAAGTAACAGAGAATTAACTCTGAAGTGGAAATTTTAGTGCTAATTTAACCCATGAATAACGCACTGGGCGTTAGCCCTAGTAAAGTGGATCAGGATGCAGGTTAAAAATGTTCCCAGTAAATGTTGAGCCAGAACTCATGTGCGTTAAAATGACCACTAGAGCTAGCTGCAGTAGGTAGCGGTTTAATGGGAGAGGAAATTCTTTGTTGATTTATAACAGGTTTAGCGGCAGGTGAAGGACAAAAATCCTTTGCATCTTTCGTTAGAAGAGAAACGAAAAAGACAACAACGGCCGCATTGCCAGAAACAAACAAGACGAGGAGCATTCTGTGGTGACCATGACAACTGCAACAACAACAACAACAACAACATAATTTAGTCAAATCTAATAAACTTTGTCACCAAATTTCAGGCTCTTGTAAGCCTCCCTTGGAGAATCATGCATATCAAAGCCTCTGTGTCGAATATCGTGCCCCCTGCAGATTATTTTCATGAAAATCAAACACACTTTCTTATGAAATGTTTGTTTATTCGGGCCAAACTCATTTTGAAAAGGAGACACAGGGCAACTCGAAAATGGCCTATTGCCCGCCGAGCATGAACAATGATGATGAAGGTAAAAAGATTTCTACTTAACAAAAAATGGATTATTTTGTACAATGAATCGAAAAAGCAATTCGCCGAAATTAATAGCGGTGTTTCTTGCAAAATTCGGACCGCTAAGCGGGGAACCAAAGAACTCTCCTTTTCATCACGAACCAGTTTAACAATATAAAATTTACATTTTTTACGAAATACTGCGGCAAGCTTTTAAAAGTGCTCAAGTTTAGAAAAAAGTCTAAGCTAAACGCAGAAGGCGAGCATTTTTGGCTCGATACTTTCTGTTTCAATCTTTTGTTTTCATCCCTTTATTTAATTATACTTTTCCTTTATGTCACTTATGTTAATGTATTTCTCATTAGACAATGATGGCACGAAGTCTTCAAGACGTCATGCAGCAATGTCTCATTTATTTTCCTTTTAACTTATCACTAAATTCCGTGAAGTAAAAAAGAAATATGCTTCGACGTCTGTCAAAATACATACTAAGATAATTAAAATACAACATAATTTTAAAAGAATCAATATAGCCCTCCTTAACATACACTTTTCTTGAGGCTGATGACGTTCAGTTGAGCAGGACGAGCTAAGACGAATATTTCACTTTTAAACTTAAATGCATTCATATGTATGTTGAGGCATACGACTGAAACGTTAAGTCATTAATCAAAGTTTTTTTTACATGCGTTGTTTGTCATGTTTGTAAGCGCAGTTTGTATATTATTTCCAAATGTGTTGTTTTATCTTATTCTAATTTGTAGAACAGGATTGCAAACGGTTCATAATAGTAATGTAAGTGAAACAAGTCAACCTGATTACAGACCCAGCGACATCTTTTTGATAAATTAGGTACTTTACCTGAAACTCGAAGGCTTGTTGCTTGCCATGTTAAATTTATGTTTGATTGTGTGAAGTTTGCTGAAAACAAAGCATCTGCTTGATTCAGTCTGAGCGTACAGCACGATGATTCCAGGGAAACAGAGATCTCTGATAAAAAATTCAATTCTCAGTGATTTAAATTTAATGGTACCACGTCACTGTTTGTGCATATAAAAATGCTTGGCCTAAATTTGTCACTTTCCGTGTTAATCTTCTCAACCCTTAACCATCCTTGTTCCTCCATGGTTTATCCTTATTATCTCTTTAGTGTTTTTCCATCATTAACATGAAGCGACTGAGAGTATTTTCTACTCCCCCCTGGATAGGATGCTAGTCCATCGCAGGGTTACCTCCCAGCATTAATTTGGCCGGTACCCATTTATACACCTGGGTGGAGAGAGGCACTGTGAGTGTAAAGTGTCTTGTCTAAGAACACAACACAATGTCCCCGGCCAGGGCTCGAACCCGGACCGCTCGATCCGGAGACGAGCGCACTAACCATGAGGCCACCGCGCCTCTCACCTGTGACGCTTAAATAGCTTTAAATGTCCAGTCTTCATTAACTTAACTTTTCTTTAACAGTTTCTTTCAATAATTTTAAGTTGTAGTTTGTGGAGTAGTATTTTATGTCATCTAAAAATTAACCCACTTGGTGTTTTAGAGATTGTGTGTAAACTCGAGAGCTTTTTTTTCAGTTCAGTTGCAAAAAGCTTATTTAAAGTAGCTCTGTAATGTCATGAGTCCAATAGGTACTATTTTATATAATACGAGACCTCCCTCCATGTTCAAGTTTATGAGACGATTCCTCTTGGGTGGGTAAAGAGTTGATGACCCCTCTAGAAATTTCTCCAGCCCACCCCCCCTTTCTAAAAAATGAATGCTTTCTTAAACGACATAATACGAAGAAACAGTCACACAAAGCAATGAGTAACTTTTTCTCCTTGTCCTTTCAATTCGTTTCCTTCTTTTTCTTCTTTTTCTAGGACCTGCTTGTGGTTCTTCTTCTTCGACTTCGTGGTCAACCATTGTTGTACTCTCGCCGTTGCTGGGAAACATTTTTAATGAGCAGCACTGGAACCTAGGCAACATTGTTTATGTTTTCATGGTGGCTAAACTGGGAAACATGTTTTGGGCGTAAAATTTGTGTTCGGGAAGCAAAAACTTTTTTGACTTCAGTAAAAACATTTTTAATTTCCGAAAAGCAAAATTTTGTTTTTACAACACATGTCTCACGCGCGGCTAAACTAGAATACATTTGCCTCGGCAACAATGTTTCCGCAACAGTGCTTCCTAGGTAATTTCCTCAATTGTGATTGGTATAAAAAAGTCCTATTTTTCCATTAATTTACTTGCCAAGTTGTTATCGGACAGTTTGTTATTGAACAGTTTGTTATCGGACAGTTCAATAACTGTAAAATTGAAAAGGTAATTGCAGATAAAGATGGCAGGTACATC
>JAEMPF020017137.1:0-12807 GCA_022496165.2 Catalaphyllia jardinei | reverse complement strand
TAAGCTTGATCAAATAGCTGAACAAACTAAACCCAAAAAGAGAGTACGTTTTCAAGTACCTAGAGTAAATAGAGAGGGAGGTATTGATTATGCACCAGAAGTAGATCCCTATGAAGATATGGATGTAGATGGATTGCTAAATCTAGAAGATTATGTAGAAGCACAAGTAGAAAAACAAATAGCTAAAAAACCACCTGGATATGAAATGGAACCACCTCCTGACTATTCTTTTATAGAAGAAGAAGATAAAGCTCCATTAGCAGAAGGTGAAGCTTCATTTCAAGAAGGTGAAGCTGATGATGATAAAGAAGATGATGAAGTTGAAGATAAAGTTAAAGATAAAGCATTAGATATTTTTTTTAAATAAAATAGATTATAATAAACCAAATAATCTTTTTGATGCATTTGGTTTTCCAAATTATGATGATGTAGATATGGTATTAAATGACCCAGAAATTAAAAATGCTGAAAAAAAAACATATCTTCGTCAAGTAGTTGATAATGCAGATAAATTGAGAGCAGTTCATATTACACCTAAAAAAACAAAAGCATCAAAAGATTATAAAGCTAAAAGAATATCATTAGAAGAAAGAGATAATATATATCAAAAACTTGATACTGCACGTGATCAGGTAAGAAGTTTTAGAAGATTCTATGGAAATAAAATTCCTTCCCTAATAAAAGGTAAAGGTATCTCAAAAATTCAAAGAGGAGGTGGTGCCTTTTTCTTTAATAATGCAAAAGAAATGCTAAATAAATTGAATGTAATTATTGCAGAAATGAAAGCAGGAAATACAAGTTTAGATATGAGGAACATGGGTGTAACTATCTTAGATGTACTTTTAAATTCCCAACATATCAATAAAAGCCAATATCAAAAATTAGTTAAAAAATATTTTGCTGTTTAATCATATATGGAAAGAGAAATAACATTAAGTAGCTTTTCTGCAAAAAACCAACCTGGAAATAGACCAGGTGACTTTACAACAATGTTTACACCAACAATGATATTAGACCCAAACTCAACCTATTATATTGGTTTAAATAGAATTATCTCAATGTTTTTTACATGGACAAATGTTAATTCAGAATATAATAATCAAAAAATATCATTTAGTAAAGATAATGGTAATAGTTGGACTGATATTGATTTCCCAAAAGGAGTTTGGTCATATAATGATATGGATAGTTATATTAAATCAAAGACTGTAGAAGATGGAGATGGTAATAATCCAAACTATCCAATCTCACTAACTTTTGATGAGCCAACTTTTAGAACAATTATAACTTTAGACACTGGGTATCAACTTGATTTAACTAAATCTAATTTTAATAAGCTTATTGGATTTGATAAAGAGATTTTAAAAGAAGAACAAAATATTGGAAAGAGATTACCAAATCTTACAGAAGACACTGATATTTTAAATATACATTGTGATTTAACAAGTACTTCATTAGTTGATGGTGTAGAATCAGATATTATTTATAGTTTTGGTACAGGAACTTTAACTCAATCATATGCTTTTACACTTGAACCAAGACGTATTGTTTTTAGTCCAATAAATACAACAATTATTTCAAGTATACGTATCTATGTAACTGATGGATTAAGAAGACCAATTTATTTTAATAATTCAGATACTGCATTTTCATTAATATTAAAAAAAATAAGTAATTAATATTATATGATAAACAATTCAATGCCAAAATCACGAGAATTTAGAAAGATGTATCATCCATCTTTAGGAAGATATGTTTACTTTCATAGAGGAAATGGTCTTATAGTTGATAATATTATGAAACCAATTACTGCTGGTGTTAGTGAACTTGGAAGTGCTATTGGTAGTAAAGTTGCCTCTACATTTGCAAAAGCAATAGGAAAAAAGAAGAAAGAGAAAGGGGCAGAAGAAGCAGCAGCACAAGCAATAGAAGAAAAATCTGGTGATGTTATAAGAAAGATGTTATCTAAAGAGACAAAACCATACACTATAGCTCCAGGACCACACCCAGCAACAAAGAGGAAAAAACCGAGCAGAGCTAAAGCTAAAATGACACAACAGGAAGTTAACACTTTAATTAATAATCTATTAAATGATTGATAATTAAAAAAAAATTATTTTATAAAATATATATATATGTCATTTCGATCATCAGAAAACGTTCAGAGAAATGAAGAAGTCAGATTTCTTCTTGAAAGCAATATAAGAGCTCCAGCTAATACTACAGAGCAACAAAAAAATGGTTATAAATTTGTAATAAATGATAGAAGCTCTTTTTATGATTGGTTTAATGCTTATTTTGAAGTTCAATTTCATCTTGATCTTAGAGCAGATGGAGGAGATAATGCTGCTATAACAACAACACTTCTATGTGGTTCACATTCACTTATCCGACATCTTGTTATTAAGAGTGCTGGTAAAATTATCTATGATACTGATAATCTACATCTTGTTACTTTTGCAAAAAATCTATTAGAATATTCAGATGATTATGCTAGAAGTGTTGCTAAAAATAGTTTTTGGTATCTAGATAGTAGTGCAACAGCAGTAGATGCTGAAAATACAGGTTTTAGAGCAAGAAGAGCATTAACATCAGATAACAAAAGAGTTAATGTAAATATCCCACTAAACAGATACTCTTTCTTTGAAGAATTAGAGGGAAGGATGTTACCTCCAATGCAACTTGAATTTGAAATAGATTTAAACTCTGATGCTGAAGCATTGTTTGGTGCAGGTGCCAATCATGCAAATGTTAGATTAGTAATTGACCGATTTTACCTATGGGTTCCAAGATTACAACCAAAAGATGCTCTAATGACTAAATTTATATCTGATTTTCAAAAACCAAGTAAATGGAATTACTTAAGAGAAATGTATCAGAGATCAGATCTAACAAATACAAGTGGAGATTTTAGAATATCAGCATCTATTGATAAAGTAAGATATGTATTTGTCTATTTACAGAGAAATAAGAATAATTTAATTGGAGCAAATCCATATATATATGATACATTTAAACTAAATGCAGGTGATGAAAATAGTACCCTAACTAGTTGTAGACTTGAATATGGTGATGGAGTGTTTTATCCTGAAAGGGACTTTGACCATGAGAGTAAAAATAGAATATTTAATGCATTAATGGGTTATTCATGGAAAAAGAATGATTATAATACTGGAACACAATTAAATATCGCTAATTTTGGATCTCTTTATCCTCTTATCTTTTTTGATCTAAGTTATCAAGCTGATAGTGTAAGTAGAGATCCTAAACAACTTATACTTAAATATATGATTAACACTAATGATGGTGATAGGTTTAGGGTTCATGCTATTGTTCTTTATGAAAAAGATGTTGTTGTTGATAAAGTGGGAGATCAATTAGTTATTGTATAAAAAACAGGCTCACGAAAAAAATAATTTAAAAAAAAATATTTATTAATCATATAGAATGAAAGTAAACGAAAGAGAAAATAGAGAAAAAGAAAGAGAGAACAACAGTGGTTTTGTAGTTAAATTTTTAGATATTGATACAAATAAGATTACTTTTGGAACTCCAAAGAAAAATAATTATAATGGCACTCAAATACCAATTTTATATGATGGATATACTATGTATATTCAATATGAAGGTACTTCTCCATTTGGTGCTCAAGAAAATGTTGATAAAGATGGTAATTATCTTGGAACAAGTATTCAAATAAATTTAGAGGGAAATTATCTAGATAAAGCAAAAGAATTAGATCAGTTTTTTATTGACACTTTTTATAAAAAGAAATGGGGATTAGCAAAAAATGTTCCTAAAAGTAATATCGAGGGTTATGATGAACATGGTCAAGGTGGATTATGGAAAAGAATTTGTAAAAAGCCTTATAAAGTAGATGAAGAGACAAAAGAGAGAGAATATCTAGATTATCCATCTAAGATGGAATTTTCACTACTATATAAAAAAGATAAACTTCAGACTACTTTTTTTGATTGGGATGGTAATAAAAAAGATAATTATGAAGATGTTATATCAAGAACTCATGTTAAGTTTATCGCTGGATGGTTTTCATTATGTAGAGGTACATTTGGATTAACTCTTAAACCAAAATTAATGCAAGTTAGATATAAACCAGAAGAAAATAGATTTAGTCAATGTTGTCTTATGGATGATAGTGATGATGAGGAAAGAGAGAGCAGAGATAATACTGAAAAAATTATTTCATTACATCCAGAGAATTGTTTTGATTTTAGCGATTAGAAAAAACAAAAACAAAAAATATTATTTATGAGTTAAAAAAATTTAATTCATAATTAATATAATGTCAAAAAAATTAGTTCAAATTAATGTTAATCTTTCAAAGGGTCAAATTGAAAAACTTAAAAGAGCTTATAAAAATAGTGAAGAAATAGGTATTAGATTAAAAAATAAAGATTTAACTGGTAGTCATACTCTACTTGTTTCAAATAATATGGCTTATAGAGTAGAAAAAGCTAGAAAAAATGGAACTGGTGCTCTTGTTAAAATTCCAAAGACTAATATTAGAAAACAAACTGGGTATGGTATTGCAAGTAGTATATTACCAGTATTGAGAAATTATGGACCTATGCTTGCTAAAACTGCTGGTTTATCAGCTCTTGCTGGTGGTGTAAGTGAAGGTGTTAGACAGATTGTAAAAAAAATAACTGGTGGTCAAATATTTAGAGTACCAAATGGTGAGCTACATAAACTTGCAATTATGAGTGAATTGCTTACTAAACCACAGATTAGAGATTTAGCTGATGCTTATAATAATAATATGGATTTAATGTTTAAAATTAATAAAAAGCAAGTGGGTAATGGTATAGGTACTATTTTAGCAAGTATTGGAATACCAATGCTTATAAGTGCATTAAAAGGAGGAGCAATTATGCCAATGAGTGAATATCCAATGAGACCACCTCCATTTTATGGTACTTGGGGTGAGGGAGGACCAAGAGTTGGTAAACCACCACCTTCAGAAGGAGGTGGTAAAAAAAAAAGAACGAAGCAGCCTATTATTACTAGGTTCAAAATTAAAGTTTAAAAAAAATGTCCCATTAAGTAATTATGATCTTTTAGAATGGTGTAAATATTTAGGTATTCCTATTAAAGATGTATTAAGTAGAGATGTTACAATACCCCATAATCATAAATTAGCTATATTTATCTATAATTTAGAACCACATTATATGAGTGGATCTCATTGGGTTGCAACTTATGTCAGAGATGGTGTTATTAATTATTTTGATAGTTTTGGTATGCCACCTTTTCAAGAAATAGTAAATCATGCTAAGATGAAAAATTTAACTCTTTTACACCAAAACATGCAGATTCAAAACTTATATACCACTACTTGTGGTTATTTTTGTCTTTACTTTCTATATGAAATGCATAAAGGCACAGATTATTGGGATCTGTTAAGTGTTTTCAAAAGAGATACAAATTATAATGAAAAATTTATAGAGCAGTACTTCCATCACCTTTGAACTTAGCAAATTTTACATATTTTTCTTCTAGTTTTCTTTCTCTATCTATTAGTTTACCTTCTTTTTCCTTTTGTTCTTTTTGTAATTCTCTAGCTCTAGTTATTAATCTGTCTCTTGCTTTACTTAAATCTTTTTTTACTGATTCTTTATGTTCTTTTGCATTCTTTTTCTCTTTTCTATTACATAATGATCTAAAAAGGTTTTTGTATCTTTTATAAAAACTTTTTACCTCTGCATATAAGATCTCTAGTGAACGAATATCATTTATTAATACATTAACATCCATATATATAAATAGGATTTAAAAAATTTTTTAATATAAGTTTAGGTACTTAAATAAAATTATAATTTATTATTATATATGAAATCTTATTGTGTAAAACAAAAAAAACAAACTGAGTGTGTTCCTGGTAGTGAGGTGAGAGTTGTTACTAGTAATGGTAGAAATGCTATGAAGTGTAAATGTGCTGAGTGTGGCATTACAAAGTTTAGATTTGTTAAAGGAAGTGCTACTCCTTCTAAACCTAGAGTACCTAAAGTAGCTAAACCAGCAACTGGAGTAAAAAGGAGAAGAGGTAGACCAAAAAAAGGTAAAGGACTATTATTAGGTCCAAACAGCCCTTTTAACAGTATTCCACTTGTAGGGGCAATTTTATAATTTAAAAGATTTTTATATTTAATATTATAGTATAAATGGATTTAAGAAAACAAATATATTGTGTTAGACAGAGAATGCATACTGGTAATGTGCCTGGTTCAGAACAATATTTTAAAACTATTAATAATAGACATGCAGTAAAAGTAAAATGTGATGAATGTGGTATTAATAAGGTTAAGTTCCTATCTAATAATGAAGTAAATGGTTTAAGACAAATGTATGGATCTGGATTTGATGAGTTGTTTATTAAAGGTTTATCAGCAGGCGCTAAAGGATTATTTAACTTAGGAAGGAGAGGAGCAGCTAATGCAATTAAATCTGACACGGCTAAAGCTAAATTTAAGCAAATAGGTCAAAAGTATTTAAATGAAGCTATTGATTCAATAACTGATGATGTATCCAAAAAGATAAAAGGTGAGGGTATTGTTGATGATGTTAAATTATTAGTTAAAAGTGGAAGAAAAAAAACAGCTGACTTTATTAGATCTAATAAAGCTAAAGATAAAATAAAACAATATGTTGATGAAGCAGCAGATGCAGCAGCTGATAAAATAGAGGGAAAAGGAGTAGATATTCATAAAGCTATTGGAAAGCTTCCAAAACCAAAAGGTGGTTGGACTCTTCCTGGTCATAAGTATACTGGTCCTTATAATGATTTAAATAAACAAGTTAAATTTGATAAAAATACAGGTCAAATATTAGAGATATATGATAAACCAACTGGTACAGCAGATGCCATTGCAATGCAACATGATGTAGACTATACTGTATGTGGAGATGATAAATCTTGTAAACATAAAGCAGATAATAAGATGGTTAAAGCTCTTGATGCAGTTCCTTGGAATCAGAGACAATGGGGGCATTGGTTAGCTAGAAATATGATTGATAAAAAAAGAAAGTTAGGTTTAGGCGCTCATGATAAAAAAAAAACGCCCAAAATTTAAGGTGGCAAGAAAAATTGGCTGATGAGTTACATAAACCTATAAGACGTAATTTTAATAAGAGAAGAGTTATTGTTCATAATGTTGACCAAATTTGGTGTTCTGATTTAGTTGATATGCAAAAGCTTAGTAAATGGAATAAAGGTTTTAAATATCTTCTTATGGTCTTAGACCTTTTTAGTAAATATGGTTGGATTGTACCTTTAAAAAATAAAACTGGTTTAGAAGTATCTAAGGCTTTCGAAACCATTTTACAGAAGCATAAGCCAAAAAAGTTATGGGTTGATAAAGGCAAAGAGTATTACAATAAAATTTTTCTCGATTTACTAGATAAAAATAATATAGAAATTTATTCTACTCAAAATGAAGAAAAGTCAGCTGTCTGTGAGCGATGGAATAGAACTATTAAAGAGAAAATGTACAAGATGTTTACAATCAGAAATAATACTGTTTACATTGATATTTTGGATGAAATACTCTCTTCTTACAATAATAGTAAAAATAGAAGCATAGGTATGACTCCAAATGAAGCTAGAAAGAAACATAACTATGGAAAAGTTTATTTAAAAATTAATGATTTTGGTAGGGAAATAGATAGCAAACCTATATTTAAAGTGGGTGATACTGTTCGTATAAGCAAATATAAAAGAAAAACTTTCGATAAAGGATACACTCCAAATTGGACAGAAGAAGTATTCGTTATAGATAGAATTTTACCCACAATTCCTATAACTTACAAAATAAAAGATTCAGATGGTGAAGAAATAAAAGGATCTTTTTATACAGAAGAGCTGCAAAAGACAGATCAAACTGTTTTCAGAATAGAAAAAGTAATTAGAAAAAAAGGCAACAAAGCTTTAGTTAAATGGAAAGGTTACCCTGAAAAATTCAACAGTTGGATAGATATAAAAGATTTAAAAGATCTATCCTAAATTTTGTAATGACCATATGCTAGTGAGCTCACTTTATCATCTAATATGTATCTCTTATCATCATAACATGATAGAGTTGTTTTATTTAACTTATAACAATATATTTCATGAAGATCTGATCTCATTCCATTCATTTTATGTTTCATAATTTTATCTTCAAAAAGAGTATTTTCAAAATCAGAATGAGTTAGTAACCCATTCTTTTTTAAATACTTCTTTACTCCTTTTGCACTCATCTTATCATATTTTTTAATTTCTGTCTTTACATCATACATTTTACTTTTTAACCCAATAAAACTAATTATTGGGTTACCTGCAGTCTCATCTTTCATTTTTCCAATAACTTTAGTATTATAGTCAAAAAAATATTTTGAATCTGTTGGATAGTCGCTATTATCAAACTTATCTCTATCTTTATAAAAATCTTCATATACATCTTCTGTCTTTATATCATATAATAATGAATCAGTATCAGTAAATAATAACTTAGCATCATTAGCATATTTTGGTTTAATATAATTGTAGTGAAAATCATACATACAAACTTTACTTACTTCAAGTACACTAAATCCTACATATATTGGTTTATTAAGCAATACTTCTCGCTTTTTCATATGAACACCAACTAAATCTTCTGAAAATATATTGCAACCTTTATAGTATGGGCTTTTTGTTAGTTTCAATAATTTATCTGAATCATATATTAATTTAAAATTACATCTTTTTCTTACATTTTCCATTGTCTTTCCAAATACAGAATTATTCATTAATTTATAATAATCTTTTTCAAATTTAGTCTTTGCTACTTTTCTATATTCTGTGTTTTGTTCAATATACTCTTTCATCCATGGTTTTTCATTAAACTGAAGAACTCTATGCACTTTTTTTAGTTTTAATCCAAGTTCCAAATATAATTTTAGATTACTCTCATGAATTATATAGTTTTTCTTATCATATAAGGATGTTACTAATTTTTGAACATTTGATTTTGATAAATTATATTTCTTTTTTATACCCATAGCATAATCTGATAGCATATCATCTCTTATATTCATCTTTTCCGGTGCTAGTGGATACTCATTATGTAGGTCATGTAGTTCTTCTGGGTATTCTAAATCTACTTCATATATATGTCCAATACCTTCTGTTTTTTTAATCATTTCATTTTCTGAAAAATCTTCTACCCATTTAAAACCACCATACGGCATTGGTTTAACCATTGCCCAACCATAAAGATTATTAATATCTAAATAAATTAAATAATTGTTTTCCCTATCTTTATCATAATCTTTCATATATGGATTATTCGCTTTTGCACATCTATGAGAAATAAAACTCATTCCACCCCTCATTCCACTTTCTATAAATTGATGCATTTCTGAATCATATAATAAATCTAATTCTATTCCACTATATTTTAGTAAACAATCCCATGACATACCCGCTAGGGTATAATAATGTGCAGGATCAAGTTTATATACTCCATTTATACTTGTCTTTCTAAACTTTTCAAATACATCCGCTAATAATAACACATCTTGTTTTAGATATAAATCATGATACTCTCCGAGATTTTTAATTTTTAGTTTATCCCATACTAATTTTGCACGATTATAATCTTCATCTTTTATATGACTTTCTGTTAAATCATTATAAAAATATTCCTTTTCTGGTAATCTTTTTTCTTTAAATCGTTTGAATGAATCCATGTAAGCATATGGGTATACACCTTTCTTTCTCATTAGACTAAATATTTCTTCATCATTAAAATATTCTTTTGTATATTCCATTTCTTCATCTTTTACTGTTTTAGATAATTCATCTAATGATGAAGCTAAAAATTGAAAACTATCGATAAATCTTAAATAATTTCCTACAGAAAATGATATATATTTTTCACTTGTACATGGTATAGCATCTACTGTTAATTTGGGTACTTTTGGTATATCTTTTATTTTTGCTCCTTCAAATGCTTTTGGATATTTAATATAAAAATCTATGTTTTTTTCATAGATTTTTCTGTTTTTTTCTACAATCTTTTCATTCTTTTTATCAATATCTTCATTTTTAACTTCAACTTGTTTATTATACCTTTTCATTACATAACCTAACTCTTTCATTATTAAATGCCCATCATAACCTTTTAGATTATGGAATACTACTGGAATATGTGTACCTTTTGCAGATATTTTATAATTAAGATTACATACATTATGCGCTGAACCTCTATATTTCCCAGTAACATGACAATGATCTCTAACAGGTTTATCATCATCTTTATACTTCTTTTCACAAATATGACATGTATCCTCCTTTTTGAATTTTTCTTCATCTTCTTCACTCATAACTAATGTTTTATTAAATTCTTTTATTATTGTATTGATGCAATAACTCTCTTCTTTAAACATTTGTTTTAAAAATTTAGGTATTGCATCTTCCCCTCTATATTCTACATATGGTTTACTATACTTTTTATCATAGTGACAAACAACTTTATAACCAAAACTGCATGGTGTATTCTTCGCTGTCTTTTCTGTATAAGGTTTTTCATCATTTTGTGTTACAGATGATATTTTTTGGACTAATGATTCAAAATCTGCATATATTACAAATGGCACAGGTAGTTTTTTATTGTAATTTTTAAAAAATAACTTTTCTGGAACTAATTCATCATTAAGTAATTTAGGTTGTGGATATTTATCTCTTGTATTATCTCCTATTTTTTTACATCTTTCTGTGTGCATTTCTTGTGCTCTCTGTGATGGTAATCCATTAAAACAATATCTACAATGATATTGCTTATCATGATGTTTTGTTCTATTATACATAAGCGAATTAAAATCTTTTATTAAATTTAAATGCTCTTTTTCCTCTTCACCTTCTCCTCTATCTTCATTTGTTATTCTTAACATATCAACTATCTTATCATATTTATCTCCACCTTCCCATAGTGGAAAAACTTTACAGTCTTCATAATTAAAAACAAATATATTTACTTTAAAAATATCCTCTAGTTTTCTTATATCTTTTTTCCTCACTGGAAATTCGACTCCACTAAGATCAAATTGTTTAAGAAACTCCCGATCCTCTTTTGTTATTCTCTCTGGGTGTATTTTTCTTGGGTTTAAAAATCTAATAATACACCATACAGCACACATATCATCTTTATTCTTTATGTTAATTAAACCTTTTTTAGAATTTCTTAATTCCTGAGGTGTATCGAGAAATGATCCTGGTCTATATGGATCATATTTTACAACATTAACATGATGATTTAATATTCTATCAACAACCCAACCAGAACCCTCTGATAACCACCCTGCAATAATATTTATTATTTCATTTGATGCTCTATCTATGTTCTCTTCTGTATCAAAAATGCTTGTTAAAATAAATGGTGTTGTATTTGGAAATGTTGGATCTCTAAATTCAAAGATAACATTACCATTCTCATCTATTTTCTCTTTTTTCATGCTAATTCTTAATCTAATTGTAACTTTTATTCCTTTTAGATTTGCAAGATCACTATCTAAAGTACTTTTAACATATGGTTTAGTTGAATATAATTGCATATCTGGATCTTTATCATCAATAACAGTAATATCATAAGATTTTGCAAATCCTTTTAATGCAGAATCTCTCTTTTTAACAATTACTTTTTTGATTATTTTTATTTTCTAACGATCTTTTAAATGCAGCTATTGCCTCTGGTTTATAAAATAAATTTAAATTCTCTCTTAGTTTAGCAATATCAGCTAATCTTTTCTCTTCATCTTTTGGAACAGTATCTCTCACATTTATAAACTCACTCTTTATTCGGGGAGCAGGAATTGGCCTTTTGCTCTCCTTTCTAGGTTTTGGTTTTGGTGTAGGTCTTGGGACTGGAATTGGCTTCTTGCTCTTTATTCTTTGTTTAGGTTTTGGTTTTGGTTTTGGTGGAACATATGGTGTTGGTTGTAATGGTTCTGGTAATCTTTTAAAAAGAGGCCTACCGCCTATTTGAAATAATGGGTTAATAATTATCATTTTAATTGGTTGATTTAATATATAACTATTAATTACATCCATATTATATGAATTAGCAGCTTTTTTCTGAGATTTTATCATTGTCTAATATATATTATAGGTATCGATTTTTTTTTTAATTATTTTTTTTCTTAATTATATTTTTAATAAATTGCTTTGTTTGTAATGATTTCTCTCATGTTTCTTTGTTCCTAAATGAGACCATTTTCCACCTAATTTATAATCTTTTCCATTTTTGCAAACATCACAATACCATGATGTGTTTCTTAGTTTATAATGATCATATCTCTTTCTGTACTCTTTATAATTTTCTTTCTTTAGTTTTTGCATTTCTGGGGTTTTTAAGTAAGCTTCCATTTATAATATTTATTATATAATATTTTCTAAGTAGTTTGAATGCCATTTTTTAAAAAATGATACCCATTATAAATTATATATGGCAAAAGGAAAAAAATTATATAACAAAGAAACAGAGAGAGCAAGACAGTTAAATGAAATAAATAAAAAGAAATATACTGGTGAAATTAAAAATAGACTTATGAAAAAAATATATGATAAAGAAGAGGTAGATAAAGAAATTACAAAAGATATGATTAATTTATATAATAGTAATTCAAATAATTCTGTTATTATGGATTTTAAAAAAAAATATTTAAATAAATTTAGAAATCTTATTTTTGATGATGAAAAATCAATAATAGATTTATTCGATGAAGAAGAAGAAAAGCAAAAATACTACAAAATAATTTACTACCCTGATG
>JAEMPF020017136.1:0-12810 GCA_022496165.2 Catalaphyllia jardinei | reverse complement strand
AAATTCGTTTGCAGATACCGGGTGGCCCTACAAATTTGCCGCGGTTTCAAGGAAAACGACCTGAGTTCAAGTTACTATTTCCCAAGGGAGGTAGTAAGTTTTGTTCGTCCTAGGGATTTAGTCTGGCTTGACCTACGACACATGACACGTTCTGCTCCAATGAAAAACCCATTTGTCATGGAAGGCATAACAAAGTAATTTGTCACAGCTGGCATCCCAGAATCCCATTCGTTGAATAAGGTTGTGAACGTCATTCTGAAACCGCGTGTGACTGGGTGAAAGTGTAAAACAGAGCAATGAAAACAAAAAATCAATGCAGGGATCGTTTTGCGTTTACCAGATAAGAGAGTTTTCTTCGAAATGTACGGCTTTTTTCATGCAAAGAGTTATCCACATTTTAGAAAAAGCTGAGCGAAAGAGATGCCGACATCCTGTAAAAAACCTAGTTCAGAAAGAACACCTGTTCCATAAGCTAGCGACTCGCGATTTTACTCACCAAAGGTAATTATAGCGAACGCTTATAATATAAGAAACGCGATTTCGAAATTGCATCTCAAAAAGTAATTTCTAAAGCCATTGGTTTTTTTTTTGAGATGCGATTTCGATCGCTCGAGTAGCTTGCAATAATTAGAGTCGCTGGCGAAATGGCTCTAGTAGTAGCAGCATGTACGGGAAATTGAATTTGACCAGTCTTCTCACGAAGAGAAAACTGTTTTTCTTTTAAGATCAACCTAATCATAATACACCAATAATTTTTCTCCTTATTTTATGGCTTTTAGCGACAACACAGTCAACAAGGACATCTCTGTTAACAAGGAGGTAAGAGATTTAGTGGGAAAATGATGTCAAAAAACACAGGTGAGCCTGAGCTGATCAGCATCATATGACTAGCGGTGTTGCTAATCCAAATACGCCGGCTGGCTCACAAATTTGCCGCGGTTCGAGGAACACGACCAGATCACGTGCGAGTTGAAAGTTCACATTGTTGTTTTCCTAGGGATTTCTGAGTTTGTTTGCCCCAGGGAGTTAGTGAGTTTCCTCGCCCTAGGGAGATAGTGAGTTTCTTCGCCCCAGGGAGTTGTCGATTTTGTTCGCCCTAAAGAGTTAGTGAGGTTTAACCCACGACGCAACGTTTTTTCCTCCAATCGGAAAACTTATTTGAGTTGGAGGTATAGCAATACTAGGCTTTCAGATGTTCCGGTCAACAGGTGCACGGACCTGCTTTTCCTTAAACCATAGTCCTGTAAGTTTGCATCACTTAACAGTTGTATATTTTCATTACGATAAGAATTTTAATTCTTAAAAGAATTCTAATGCAAGTGAAGTATGATCCTCCACATTGGTGTGGCTTCATAGCTCAGTTGGTAGAGCATCGCACCGGTATCGCGGAGGTCATGGGTTCGAATCCCGTTGAAGCACTGATTTTTTTTTTCAGGCTTCTTTCCAATTGCTTAAATTGGAAAATTTACTGCGAGGATCATACTTCACTTGCATTTATAACCGCAGTTCAAATATGAATTATTTCATATACACTTTACATCAAGAATTCTAATGTTAGAAAGTAATTGCTCAGTATTTTTAGTGCATTTGTAGGTTCACAGGTTATTAGGTTAGATTTCTGACATCTACTGACAAAGTCTTATCCCTCTAGTAATTCTGTTGACATAAACATAAATCGATTGAATCGTCTCCTAAGTTTTCCACTCTTCTTTTCTCGACCTTGTGATCTGCTCTCTCGCTGATGAGAGTTGTATAAAAGATGAACAACAGAACTGGCACAAAGGAAAACAATCGATTTAATTATCTCATAAGCCAGGAGATAGCGTCACGTAACTTTGTTGTAATGTTTCGCTCTTCTTGTCCGGCCCCTTTGTGCAACAGTCTTATAAGAGTTGTTCAAAAGAACGAGAACAGAATTATTAGGAATCAAAATCTTGTGTATCAGTTACATAATAAAGTTCTTAAAACTCAGCCTTTGCCACCAACGACAGGGATTTCCATGGAAAGTGATAGAGTTATTCCATTAGAGAACCGGCAACTGGAAATAATTTACTGTGAAACCAAACTAGTCGATTTAAAATCCATCAGATAGTTGGCATTTTCAGAACAAATCTTTACTATCAGGGCACACTAGGCTTGGTCAGCCGCGAATGCATTACTTTATATGCCGCTCACGGAAAAATATCATTGTAAATTTAGCAAAGAGATTTCAAAGTCCTGAGATTGTTTGCTGAAATTGTTAGTACATATAAGGGTTAAGGTATATTTGTTCCCCTTTTTTTTGTTTTCGTTCAGACAAAGACAAGGAAACGAAAGAACACAGAACAACACGAGCATTGTGGGGAAAATAAAGTTCGTCGAAAGGAAGTGCACGCTTACAGGCTGAACGATTTAGCAAACTGCACTGAGGTTAAAGTCCTTGGAGAAGGAGCTTTCGGAAAGGTAGGATAATTTAACTTAACATTTATATTAACTATCCTTCAGGAATTCCAATCTTTAGTATATACTTAACGCGCAAAATTTAAAATTTGTTGCGTTTGCTCGCAGCGCCCTCAGAGAAGACTGGCTTCTGGCAGTTCTAATCGATCTAATTTCTAGCAAGTATGATGTAAATATTACATATTTCAGAGAACAAGTATTGTGTGTGTAAGTTGTTGTTATATAAAGCACTTCATTGGTGGACCATGGCAATGCAGTAACGCGTTTATTTTACTCTTGTTATTTAGGTGATCCTTTATCACCATAATGAAACCAAAATGGATTATGCAGTCAAAGAAATGGAAAACTTTCATGGAGAAAGTTGCGCGATCGAGAAAAACATTTTGGCCCTCGGTAATTCCACTTGGAATCATTTTCTGTCCGCACTTTGTGGAGAATTCCTTTATAAGGTATGTGAAAATCAAATGCCACTTGATCAATTAGCTAAGCTTTCTAACTTCCCCAGCTTTTCAAGACGAGAGAAAAGTTAGAGCCTCTACTAAAATACAGGGCAACAATTGATCGTTTAAATCTTGACAATGTATATGGACAGACATGTAACTTTGTATGCTCTACCTCTTGCTCCCTCCCCCACCCCCTCCACCCTGTCTGGAGATAGGTCTGCAATTTGTCACGGGTCCCCTTCTCCCGGAAGAAGCAGTAAAGGAGACTTGATATTGCTTTGGGTGTAAATACAGCAAGAGTTATCGCTTAACTCACAACTTTATATGAAAGCCGACAATCGTCCAACAATCTTGCAGAGATCTTTCTCTGTTCTTGTCTAGAAACCTCTGTTTATTATCTGTTACAAATTTCTTTGCAGTTGATCTAATTTAGACATGTCACTAAAGGTCCAGTAATACGGGCAACATTTTTCTTCATCTTGTCTCGCAACATTGTTGCGTTGCAAGGTGAAACCCTCTGTTGCACGTATTACCACTTTTATGACCAACTCGTCAGGCAGCAAAATACAGTGCTGCAAGCCTGCAAAATTCTAAACGTATAATTGGTCAATCGTGTGGAAATAGAGATGGCGCCTTCTTTCATATAATTTAGCTTTCCGACGAAGTTCCATTTGGACTTCTTTTTAATTTTGCGTGCCAGCGAAGTTCTCTTAATATAAAGCTAAGTGTCGTTTTAGATGGATAGCTGAAAAAAGTGTGATTTTCCGAGAGTTCTTCCAAGTTTGCTGCTTGCATTGTTTTGAAGGGGAAAACGTGGTGTTCCAAGGACTATGATAACCCTCAAAGTCGTTTAGGGTAAATTGATGACTTTGCCAGAGTTACTGGTCTATTTAGCATTCAGGCTCGTCCCCGGGCTCTTCTTCACTGTCCGACATGTTTTTATTTTATTTGCCGCGCTTCACGGCGGCCAATCACAAGGGTTAAATTCAAATTTGCTGCGAGACAAGTTGTATCTACTGTGGTAATACGAGAAGCAAAACTAGAATTTGTTGCAGAATGTAGAATGTAGAATGTAGTTGGTCACAAACGTGGTAATAGAGGCAACAATGTGTTTCAAGCAATGCAACAATGTTGCGAGACAAGTCGAAAAAAATTTTGCCTATGTCACCGGACCTTTAACGCGTCCAAGAAGTGGAGAGAAACCGATGCTATTATTCTCTTGCCGCAATAACCCTAGCGTGCGAAAGGCTGTAAAGGCGGGATTGCATTTCATAATACGGTAACAATAACTGGCCTTATTCTATGATCAATTTGCTTCTAATCTATTCACATTTCAGGGCTGCCGTTATTTGGCAATGGAGTTTATGTTTGCAGGGGACCTGCAGATGGTTTTCGAATTGCACAAAAACCTGTTCAGAGAACACCAAGTGAGGTAGGATGAAATTAAAAATGTGACTCGTTTGTGGCCCTGCAATCGTCGAGTCGTCAACACCTGTTCAAAAATACAGGTCGGAAGACTGCAATTCGATAAGTGCAGAGAGACAACTATCTGTCTAATGACTGTATATATAAGTTTTTCCATAAACAAATTTATGATAAAGTGTCTTACTGGTTTTTTGTAAGGAAACAAGCATTTGATTCCGGAAATTTCCAAACTGTAATCACAATTTATAATGGCCTCTGATCTAAAAATACTAATAGTCTCTATTGTGATGTTTTCATTGTTTATGGTGTTAGATTCTACATCGCTGAAATTATCTGTGGTTTAGAGTATCTCCACTTGCAAGGAGTGGTCCACAGGTAAAATAAAAGTTTTGTATTTTCTTTTTAACAGTGCCACACGCTTGAATACTTACAATACGGTTACCTACACTCGTCAGTAGAGTACAGAACGGCTGCTAGAGCGGTTTTCAATTGAGGGTTGTAAAGTACTTGAGGGTTGTAAAATAATTTACTTTGCATTTACTATACTACCCGATGGCCCATACCATCGTCCAACAAGATCGTCTGGATTTCACTAGCAACGCAAGCTGCAAGCGCAAGCAAAAGCGCAAGCAACAGGGATGATCCAAGTCAAAACGAAAATCAAAGCAGACACTAGCATAAGCAAAATCATCCGAGCTTTTCGCCATTTTGGAAAACTGTTTAGGCGCGACGTAATCTGGATCCAGTGTTTTCATTTGCCAAACGTAAGCACGTTACTTAAATATCCTTGTCGGCTTGTGTTATGCCTGAGAAGCATTTTGTCTTCACATTTTGTAGCGCATGGTGAAATAATAATTATTTTGCTGTCGTCGCTTGTCAAAACCAGACTTAAAAAGACTTGTAATAAATCCTCTAATGCTTTGAACATGCACCAATCATGTTTGGGAAACTGGGGCGTGAAAGTCACTTCAAAGGGATTGGTTTGTTTATGACAGAGACTTAAAGCTTCATAACGTCCTTATGGATGAAGAGGGGCACCTCAAAATCACTGACTTTGGTGTTTCCGTGCAAAACATGTGGCTGGGAGAGAAAATCCAAGAACATTGCAAAACCGGGACACCTTCATTTATGGCGCCTGAAGTAAGTCTAATGTCAAGCCTCACAAATGTCAAATTATTAGACATTACAGCTTCCGACCTAGGCTATTAGATAATAACTGATAAACCATGAATTTGCTCGCAGTTTTATTTAGTGCTAGTCGAGTAAGGACCTGTTTACATAGAGGGACAGTGCCCTGGCTAACCGGGCTAACCGGGTAATCGAGGTACCCTGTGAGGGCTAACTTCTCACATATTTCTTTAGAAAACGCATTGAAGCGTTTACATGGTAGGCAGGTTAGCCCGCCTACCCGGGGCACCCGGCTAGGTGGGATAGCTCTTTGCCATGTAAACGGTTCGTGCCGGGTTATCCCGGCTAACCGAGGTGAGATAAGCTGCGAGAACATGGCTGCGAGAAGTGAATTTTTTCGTAGGTACCATTAGCCAGTGTTATCCGCCAAACAAAATAACAGTCAATCTGAAGAAATCAATGCCAGGACCATGAGTGTACAAGAAGCTGAAGTTGCTTGTCGGTCATTTTGTTTGTTGTGCTTAGCAGCTGCTTAAAAGATAGCCCAGTAGCCCGATTAGCCGGTTCACCCTCCCTCCATGTAAATAGGCCCTACGGCAGTACACGAGCACACGAACGCACGAGCACATGAACCATAACACGTGAAACGACCTCGAGAGCACGTGCATATGATCGAAAAAGATGATTGCAAGAGAAGACGCCTCTGACGTGAATTTATCTGCTTGTTGCCTACGAAAAATGAGAGACTCGTTTTAGTTCAATAGTGGAGGAGATGAACAAACAGCTTTATATTGGTCTTCGCTTTTCGTTGAAATCTTCCTGTCATGTATTACCAAGCAAAAGGTTTGATAAGCAAAAATATGGCGGCGCACGTTATAATTCCTGGTACATTTCTTTGCCCGGCGTCCTCTGCAAAACAGCAACGTGGAAAGACTAAATTTTGCGTTTTCTGGAGAACGTGAGCCACAACAGATAATATTTTGTATTTCGATTTGAAAATGAACGTATTCGTAACACGTTTTTAAATACCGACAAAAACACTGAATAGATCTAAGTAAATGGGAAATTCGAAAAATGGAAACAGATTATTTACTAGGCGTTGTCCTTGCCGTCGTATATGCGTTAAATCCCTAATGATACAACCGTGACGACATCTTGATTGTTATCATGACTTTTTTGCAGGTAATTGAACATCAGCCATATGATTCCTGTTGTGACTGGTGGTCGCTTGGAGTGATGCTTTACTATATGCTCACTTCCATGGTTTGTAATAGAAGTTGTGATTATCCAAGTTAAATGTAAATTTAAGTTTCAGCTGTTGATACAGTTGTAATAGTTTACAGAAACTCGATGGAAAAACTTCGATGCTGTTTGGATAATTGATAAATTCTGATACCTTCAGGACAGAGCAGGAGAAGGCCTGGGCACAATAGCGCGGCCGCTGATAACGTCAAAAAGAAAACCATTGCCGGCATACACCACTAAATTATTTAGTTGCAAAATCGGAAAAGAAATATTAGACTCTGTTTTTCCTTGCTTTGTGTCCTTTTCTTCTTTTACAAAACAAGCAAAACTATAAAAGTGTTAGCCCTCGATATTCTTTGGAGTAATGAACGGCATCGTTTTGCATGTGAAGGACTGGGAATAGGTCACTACGTTGTGTCAGCAATCATGGATGAAGGCCTTTAATTCCATACCTGGTTTAATGTCTTCTTTTTCCATCAACAGATGCCGTTTCACAATAAAGTCATAGCAGACCTCTATAACGCAATCGTTACGGACGAGGTGGAATATAGGCCTACATTGTCTGCGTTGGCTTGGAATTTAACAACACAAGTATGTAGACATAATGTAGAGTAATTGTTTTTTTTGTATTCTCAAACTAGCGGTTATATATATTCAGCGAGAGCTAATTCAGCTAACACATTGCTAGATATTTTAGACATTCGCAGTTATCATATCCACCTCGTTGTCCTGTATGTCCGTATGTCACTTAGAATTACAGTGTCTTAACCTTGGTTTGCTTTCCATAGCTCTTGGAGAAGAACCCCTTGAGAAGGATTGGCTACAAGGGTGGATGCAACCCGTGGATTAGAAGGAATAGCTTCTTCCAGTACTTAAACTGGGACCAGCTTGAACAAAGAAACTTAAAGCCGCCCTGGAATCCAAGAAAAAGAATTTTGCGCGAGTAAGCGTTTTTTTTAAACCAAAGGAACTTACAAACATACTGTAAAATTTGCTATGTGCAGATATGATTCAGAGCTGTAACACTTAGAGAAAGTGTCATTTGAGTGGGGACTTTGTACACAATTGCTACATCTTTGTTCCAGGAGAACTCCCTTCCTGTTGATGGTTTTGTCTCGTTTTGTTTTAGAATAAGGAAAACTTGCTAATCAAAGATGGGTTATGAGCCTGACAGAATATTGCGTTTTCAATTTGATATCACAACCTTATTTTCCATTTAACACAAGTAGACTAATAATTAGGTATCCATCAACATTTTATAGGTTTTGACATGTTCATAACAACGCCTTTAACATCAGCATTGGCTAACGTTAATTTTGAACCGATTCTGTCCAACATATTGGAAGCTATAGGTGACGCTATTTTAGACTTTTTTAGGCAATTCTGTCGCTTAAAAGGAATAAAAACATTTAAGATGTTGGTCCAGTCACAATGCTCTAAGATCAAAACCAGCAATCAATTGTAATTGACTAAAAAGTCGTGATCTATTTTTGCAGGTGTGAGGCAAAAATGCAGAAGCAATTGAAGTCCTCTCCTGCCTGAGAGAGTTCCTCTGAGAGTTCCAGTAAGACTCTCTGTGCTTGCACTTCTAACTGTGCTACGTGTGTTTCCGGCACAGCAGTCAATAAGGATGAAAAGGATGTCTCCCGTTCCCCTTCAGAGACGGACAAGACTTTAATGGACAAGACTTTAACGGACAAGATTATAAGTTCATAGAAATGTTAAATTGAATCATTCAGCAAACAAGTGATGAGAAAAAGAAACTCGTCAATCCGAAGAATACTTAAAATTTATCCAGATGGAAGAGTTTGATGATCTCGGTCTTAGAGAATGGATTAATAAATGCAGAAAATTGTAAACTGCTGGATACACTATCTTGATTTACCAATGTGCCAGTCTTTAGTTAGGAGATTGCAACTGGGTTAAAGTTCAATGTCTCATGAAGCAAAGTGCATTCAGTTATTTCCAGTAGTCGATCATTTGCTGGCCTGTACAGATCTCTTTTCTTTCACCGCTCCATTTCCGCCAATTATTTCGACGACCCAGGAGTCCAAGGATCACCTACTGAACCGGCTATTAATTTTGGTTTTCTATAACAGGCTTTAGAAAACCCAACGGTACAAGGGCTGTGATTAGCTCCTGTACACCAGAGCTGAGGCTGCTGTTCAAATTTTGTTCTTTTTTACTCAATATATTGATACTGACCAGCGGAGTTTTTCATTCATATCCGGTAAGGGTACACTAAAGTCAGTCTGGATGATGTGAACATGCACAATGTCGGCCAGGAAGGGAAGCGGAGACCCACAACCATATAGGAAAAAGAAACCCATGTATTGATTTTCTCGTGGTTATCATGGGCAGCAGTATTGCTCGTGGGCGCGTACGCACGACGGCGGCGACGACGACGACGGTGGAGTCGCGCAACATGGCGGCCATACCCCAAATAATAGGTTGATAAAGTCATGCAGCCTTGGTTTACCGTCTACTTCTTTGATATTCCACATCCATGTTATGAGACATTGACACTTAAGAAAACGAGGCATCTGCTGACCAGTATCACGTGACCATATCGCGGGCTCAAGTCATGGGGGTCACGTGATTTTTTGAAGTCGACCGCTGACCAAATACTGGCTTTTTGATTGGATCGCGAGCTCATGCCAGGTGAACTTGTTGACAACATTTTGGGATTGTTCAGAAGCCGGCTAACACTAGCCTAGGATTAAAATTTATCCGAATTATAACGCTTTCTTCTATACAAGTGTTTTTTCCTGCTTTGTTTTGTGTTAATAAGTAATAGCAATTGGACTGAGTGGAGTACAATTCAGGGAGTAATCGCGGGAGTAATTTCAAAATCGGACGAGCGCGAAGCGCAAGGCCGATTTGAAACTACGAGCACGATTACCCACTGAATTGTACGACACGAGGTCCAATTACTAATTAATCGTATCTATAACAAATTTTGCAATCAAAAATGTATTTTGAGAACTTCTTTTGAGCGAAAACGTCTGTAGCTCATTTCCTTAATTTTGAAAACTGTAGAAAACATTGTCAAGGCAGCCATTAAAGCGTGCGTAACTGAGGTGAAAATCACGTGATATCCAATTACAGGTGTCCGATTACAAAAAAGTCGGACACCTGAAATTGGACACCCACGAGATTGCGTGCCAATTACGTGACAAATAAGCGCGCGGAGAACCAATCACGATCGAGAATTTTGTTATAGATGCGATTAAACTCAAAACAGAAGACCTCACCGCAAAGTTACAGAACTCAAATCAAAATTGTACCTTTTTCTGGGTTAGCTTAATCGGGCTCTTAACAAGCTTGCCAAGGAGCTACGCTTTTAGGCTGGCCTAAATTAATTTTTTTTGTATCTTAAAACGTTTTCGCGGAGTCCTCCATCATTTAGTAACACATGTCCTCTTTGTAAGTTTTTAGTGTCATAAAATTAAATTAAGTTTAGTCAAATATGCTTCCCAGTCCCTTTATTTCACTTACCCTAAGATTGGCCTGAAAGACGCTTTCCCGGTCCTCAATTGTTAGGTAAGGTGTTTTTGAAGACGTCATTCCTTTCTCCGGTCCTATCTGGAGGGGGGTGTGTCCAAAATGACCGCTATGGTCTTGTGATATCCGGCTTTTTGATTGGTCAATTTAAAAATACTGCACTCTGATTGGCCTCTTGCATTACCGTCTACGTCTGCTATTTATACTCATGTTTTTTTTGTTATTTTCCGTATTTTCTTTTTGGTCATAATCTCCTACACCACAAAATTAATACTGGAAACCAAACGAAAGCCAGCGCAAGGGCAAAGAATAGACTCAACTGCGCCATTTTCCAGTAGGAGAGTGATTAAATGTCAACCAAGAGCTGATTTTCGACGAAGGCTTTGATGCCATTGCATTCACAGGCAACAATTCTTTGGGTGCACGTGACGTCATCATTTTCTAAATAGCCACCAAAGTAATTATCTTCATCAGGCATAAGAGGGGCTAAATTTATATCTGTTTATATACGCTACTACTTACCGCAAGAGCTTGAAGCGGGGCTAGATACAGGACTTCCAGGCCATCAAGATCAACGTTGCCTTTCGTCAATTCCTGTTCTCAAAACAACCGCATAGTGTATTTAAGAGAATACTGAGACTTATATTTGTAGATTACTAATGTAAAACTTTGTATCTCTATGCAATATGCGCCTAAAAAATTTCCTCATATTCCTGTGTAAAAGTCTGCTTTTGAATGAATGTCCTGCTACTGCATATGAAAAACAACTGAGTTTACCTACCCGTTTTCTTTACACGATCTTTGAGGATGTTACGTTCTTCTACACAATAAACCTAGAACAAGCAGTTATGGCCTTTAGTGTTTGCCCTTACTTATCAGCTATGTTATGCAATGCGCTAGTGAGTTAATAGGTTTGAAAATGAGAATCCAGGGCAACATTTTCTATAGCCGCTTTTCTTTTGAATTAATGAATTTTTCTTGAAATGTTTTCTATTAATTTAGTTATATATCCCTACGTACTATATAGTTTAGCTTTAAATGTAATGTCTTTAAAATAGCAGCTTTTGTAGATACTCTGAATTCCGGGAAGAAAGAAAGTTTAGTGAATTTGTGTATGTTTCCTTTAGCAGTGCGCATGCGTACACTTTGTATTCCGCGACCACAGCGCTTACCATATGTGTGGTAAAATGACTTTTCCCTTGAATATATAAGCCATCGAAATTCTAGGTTAAATTGTAATGACAAGGGCGGTCTGGAGCTGTGAGTAGGCGTGGGATTTGTCACATATGGTTTAGGGGCCGACATATCTCTCCCTCAATGCCGTACCGGGAGGCAAGGTCGGTAGCAGAAAGCAGCGAAGGGCCAACTGCGTCCAAAAGCGATCGCACGGGCCGAAATCCCGGGATGACTCGTTTGGTACGATGCTCCAGCGCCACGTCTGGAGGTACTGTTCTTTTTCTCTCTTACACTTTTCTTTCCTTTTTTTGTCAGAAAAAAAAAATCGCGAAAAAGTAATATTTTTCTCGCTGTTATTCTTGTAAAAGAAAAAATAAATTGCGTGGCCTTTCGTCAGTTGTTGTTGTCAAAACAACCGCATACTGTATGTAAGAGAATACTGAGATTTATATTTGCAGATTACTAATCTCTATCCAATAAGCGCATCAAAAATTTCCTCATATTACAGTGTAAAAGTCTGCTTTTAAATGAATGTCCTGCTACTGCATATGAAAAACAACTGAGTTTACCTCACGTTTTCTTTACATGATCTTTGTGGATATCACGTTCTTTTACCCAATAAACCTAGAACAAGCAGTTATGGCCCTTAGTGTTTGCCCTTACCTATCAGCTAAGTTGTGCAATGCGCTAGTGAGTTAACAGGTTTTAAAACGAGAATCCAGGGCAACATTTTGTATAGCCGCTTTTCTCAAATAATGAATTTTTCTTTAAATGTTTTCTATTGATTTAGTTATGTATCCCTACGTACTATGTATTTTAGCTTTAAATGTAATGTCTTTAAAATAGCAGCTTTTGTAGTTACTCTTAATCCCGGGAAGAAAGAAGGTTTACTGAATTTGTGTATGTTTCCTATAGCAGGGCGCGTGCGTACACTTTGTATTCCGCGACCACAGCGCTTGCCATATGTGTGGTAAAATGACTTTGTCCTTGAATATATAAGCCATTGAAATCCTAGGTTAAATTGTAATGACAAGGGCGGTCTGGAGCTGTGAGTAGGCGTGGGATTTGTCACACATGGTTTAGGGGCCGACATATCTCTCCCTCAATGCCGTACCTGGAGGCAAGGTCGGTAGCAGAAAGCAGCGAAGGGCCAACTGCGTCCAAAAGCGATCGCACGGGCCGAAATCCCGGGATGACTCGTTTGCTACGATGCTCCAGCGCCACGTCTGGAGGTACTGCATTTTTCTCTCTTACACTTTTCTTTCGTTTTTTTGTCATAAAAAAACTCGCGACAAACTAGTATTTTTCTCGCTGTTATTCTTGTAAAAAAAATTAACTGCGTGGCCTTTCGTCAGTTGTTGTTCTCAAAACAACCGCATAGTGTATTTAAGAGAATACTGAGGCTTATATTTGTAGATTACTAATGTAAAACTTTGTATCTCTATGCAAT
>JAEMPF020017135.1:0-10438 GCA_022496165.2 Catalaphyllia jardinei | reverse complement strand
AAAAAATGAAATAAAATTATTACCATATCTAGCTTTGTTATTTTTAAAACAAACCGCTCAATCTGATTGTCTACCTTTAAAATTTAGAAAGCATTGTATTAAAAATCTAGTTACCATAAAAACGTCAATGACAAATCAAACTGACCGTAATAAATTTTTAGAAATATTACCAAGTTTGGAATTAGTTGCTTTTGAGCTTACAAGCATTCAAAGTTGGCGGGTCCAGCTTTAAATTCCCCTCTGGCATCTCGGGGACAGGTTGTCCTTACGATAAAATTGTTAAATGAAGAAATGATTAATCATCGCAGTTATGCACACAACTTAAGCAGTAACGTTGTGAAATTAAAGCCTGAAAAAAGATATTCAGGCCTGAATGGGATGGATTGTAATGTTAGTCTGTGCATTGTTTTCGTTCGAGAGTGTGAGGTGTGGGAGGGCCTTTTTGTTCCCCCCCATCAGCATTTACAAATTACTTTGCTCAGTGGGATCAAGCAGAAGGCCATGATAGGAGCTTCCATATGATAGTGTTCGGTCAAGCCTTTCCCATTTAGAAGTATATTTAGAACATATTTCCCCTGGAAAAAGACAATAGAGGGTTGCTTTCGTGAGCGCCAACACAAGACCTCGCTATACGAAGAGAAAAAAAATATATGGCGGCCAAAAGTGAGAAAATAAAGTCATTTGCATGGCTTGTTCTTTTGTCGTTTTCCTCCTTTATTCCCCGTTCCAGATGTTAAAACCGAGGAAAACTGGTTACTAGTTATTTAGTTGAGAAATACAGGTCAACCCTAGTATGAGATGCAAAATATTTGGAGAATGTTCGCACAATATTTATGGGACACATTTTGGAGGTCTTCAAAACCAGGCAAGACAGTACAAGAAGTGCTAGTCTTGAAAAAATTACTTTAGTATTCAATTGTCACTAGTGCGGATGCTGTTTACTGTGTTTTGAGTGTGCTTCATGAATCGGTTTACTCGATAAGTCACGAACATGCACGCCTCAGAAAAACAGAAAGCAACATCGGTATGGGGGAAAATAAATGGTTTCGCGTTGGCTGAAGAAACAGGCGATACTAGTATATTGCGGAGCAGCCCTTCATTGAATGATACAGCTTAGGAAGGAAACCTTGGCCGGTAGAAAAGGGACGCGCGGCCTTATCAAGGGAAACGAGGTCCATTGTCCCTTCTAAATGTACTCGCGATGAAAGCCAAATCGGAAAATTCATTGAGCCTTGAAAATCTCGACGAACTGGAATCTTGTGTTTTCCTAGAAGTGAAATGATTTCAGCCTCTACTTTGAGGGCTCCTTCCGCGCTGAAAAGCTAAGACGCAAGATGTTCCATCTTTTCCTTGTCAGCTTGTCGAACGATACTACGTGTTCTTGGTTGTCGATCGCATGGGACACGTGGCTTTTTCTGTCGACCATTCACTGTGCTCGCGAATTTATTAACTATTTTGATCTTGAAATGAGGGCCTCTAGTTTATTAGCATTTAGATGCTATTTTGAGCTACCCTCGATAAATAAAGACTTCACTTCACTTCACTTCACATTTATTCATTACAATTTAATGGCAAATAACAACGGCAAATGCTATATGTAGAACAGTAATGGTAATGATAAATAAGAAGAAAGCAGTAAAAAAAGCCATAGGGATAGTTTGTAAAAGAGTGAAGCGATCCCATATAAAAACAAATAAGCTCATATATAATATGATTATGGTGATTTTTAAATAAAGCTAAAATGCTAGTAGTATCTCATAAAAAAATTGTAGTGACATGTCACTGAATTTGTGATAATATTTACAAGTTTGGTTTAAGTTCACCTCTCGACTTACGCTTTCCCGGCCTGAATCGACGAAGCGGCAGAAGGACTTTACTGAGTTTTTGCTTCCTCGCTGCTTCGCAACTGGTCACTTCACTGCTCGAAACATAATTTTCAGAACCTCGACAATTCAGAATCTCCCACCCTTTTCGTATTTTTCGCAATGTTCTCAAGTGAAAAACATGATAATTCATGCATGGCAATTGCTGTTATCTGATTGGTTAGTTAATGCAGATCGCATCATCAACATTTTTCCGCGGAAAAGGACTTCTAAATTTACAGGGTTAATATGGAAGAGTCAAGCTCCATCTTATGTGCTCCAGGATCAAGCTAATATCAGCAAGTTTTTCATCCCGATTCATTATCTACTTTAGGCGCCATCACGTGTCCGATATGACATTTTATCACTCTTAAACAATGTCATATTTGTCCAACATCTTAAGTCCAAATTAATTCAAAACAGTCAAAGAAGTATGACTATCTTCGGGAAGGTTCAGAAACCTTAGATTTTGGTGAAACGCCAATTTGAAACGTGTTTACCAGAGAGACGTCAAGTCCTGCGACAACAATCGACACAGAAAAATTATCCTGTTAAATATTAGGAAAAGTCACCAGTATAGCTTGAATGCTGTCTAAGTGACGAAATTTGAAAGTCAGCGCTCTTAGCCTAGTGGCTAGACTGAAGAAGTGTTAAGAAGGCACACGAATAAGGCGAAAGAGCCAACAGGGTGGTAAACACTGTGCACAATTATCCTGTCGAATCTGGCCATTACCAATCGTTGATTTTCTTTTTAGTGGAATTATAAGATACATTGACAGTACAATATCTGAGATACGCACCTGTAAGCGTAACTGTAGGCGTAACTAGAACCGTATGCTAGGAAAGTTCAGGAACTGTAATACAATGCAGCTATATAAATTGACAGGAGGCGTTTGAACAGAATGTTTTGAATGACTCACAAGTAAAGTCAATAAATTAACGAGATAATTAATTCTGCATCTGCGTTCACATACGCACGATTGTCGAGTCGGATGCCCTTCGCACAGTTTCACATGTATATTTTTCGTTTTTCACCATCTGCATTTGTTCTTGATATATGATCAATTCGTTTCAGACATCATCCTTCATATCAATAAAACTACTTCAGGTGTTCTTCACCTGCATATGAACACAATCTAGCGTACTTCACTTTACAAGAATATAGCTCATTAGGGTGCAATTTAAAAGCAAACCAGGAAGTTTAATAGTTCGAAGCCGAGTTTCAGTAAAAATTAAATATATATATATAAAATGCCAGTATATATGATAATCGTTAAGATTTTGAACCAATAATGTAGCTACATTTTGTCCTTTATCACACATGCTGTAAGCATAAAATCAATTCAGGAAACGCCAAGATGATTAATTATGCTGTTTTCAAGCCATAACAGGCAACTCCTGTTCTTGCAGTCTCACTCATCATTTTGCTTTGCTTGTCTTTTCAGAAGTTCTTTTCTGTTTCATATCTGATATTGGTCAACAACAGCTCAGAATTCTCTCCAAGTGGGAGACAAGAAAAGAAACAAAGTACTACTGAAGATGTCTGTAGTGATCGCGTTGGCTTTTGCCGGCTACCTTTTATTGCCTTTCAGTTTCTTCTTCTTTTCTTCTCGAATTAAATCTCTCATTGCAGTTTGCGTTTTACAATATTTAGTCAGTTTGTTATTCTGCTTTCTTTGTGTCATAGCATAGTGAATCGATGTATTTGCTTCAACTTTATGCACCGGATTCGTGTTGGCCGTGTTGTTGTAGAAGCTGTCGCTATAGAAAGTATAGTATTCTTGAAAGCATCCTCCCTCGCCCTTATCATAGCGTCTTGAGAATCACGTAAAAAGATTGGATGTTACAAAAAATCAGGTGCATGCTTGCATCTATAAAATACAAAATGGTTCATGATCGCTTGAAAGGTTAGAAGGCTTTGGAAACAACCTGGCTTGTTGCTTATCGCAGTTAGTAGATGTATACATAATTATTCCGATTTAAAAGCCATCTCAACAAGAAAACATTAAAAAAAGGTAAACAGCGTCACTTTATTTGAAACTTGAAAGAACCAGACGCCGGCATTAATTACCCTTTGAAAGGTCTGCATGAAAAGCCTGCTTCCTTTTCAGTTTTATCATTGAAGATGGACGTAAATTAACAATGGAAACGGAAGAAAAATATCCTGCTAAAGTTTGGCTAAATGCTTTTCTTATCTTATTTTCTTTTTGAGAATTTGAGAACCGTATTTATCTTAAGCGATTTGCTTCCTTATATCTCATCGTACATGATGTTCAGGGCTTCGTGCGATGGACTATATTGCATAGTAGTTAGTTGGTACTCAGTAGTTTGGAATTATTGCTCAGTTTCGTTACGCAAAAATTTCAAACACATTCAGGGGTAGCACAGACCATAGCATTTCTAGGAATTCCAGTCATTCGAGGCGATTCTGGCCGTATTCATTACTATCGGCATATATTTAAGTTGACGAATCATATCTAAGTTATGCGTGTTTAACACAGCATATATAGACCTATTTGATAGATCTTTGCTATATATGTCATTAAATCAGCTAAAATTAGCCTTAAAAACTACAACTTCTAAGTCACGTATGTACCAATTCGACCCCATTTGAATAGTATATGACAAATAATTAAATCTTCCCACGTAAGATTTTTTTGTTTTTATTATAATGGAAAGAATCAGAAAAGGAAGTGATCTGCCGAAAAAAAAGTGGGGGTCACCGAGCATCCAACAAAAATACTCGCACACCAAGTTCACGCAAAGGTAATCAGCTCTATATTTTGTTGAGTTTTCGACTCAGTGCGCGCGCTTGAAAATGACGTGGCACGCGCGTGGCCAATGAATAGCGTGCGCACTAGAGATGCGCAGTAGCAATTCGCGCGAACGTCCTTAACTTAGCATATGTGGTGCTATGACGCGCATTTCATAACGAAATATCAATAACAGAGTGGAACTTACTACCCGCTGACTTGGTAAATTGCAAGTCATTGTCGGATTTTAAGTTAAATTTAGGAAAGCATGTGAATAAGTAAAGCAAGTTGTAATTAATATATTTTCATTCATTTATCATGTTACCTTGATATATTTACTTTTATTTAATGAAGCTGCTTTTTATCATCTGCACATAATATAACACATCAAGAAGTTTCTTACGATGGAGTCTACCAAGGTGCTATTGCGAGCCTTCATAATAGGACGCACTGACTAATGTAATAGTCTTCTTTATGGTTTACCGACCACTTATATCAATAAGCAGCAAAGCGCGCAAAATGCAGCTGCTGCGTGGGCTGATTTGTTGAAGTCCGTGTTTTAGCCACGTAGCCGTAATATACTCTTTACATCGGTCACCAGTTAACTATGGTTAAACTGTGAATTGCTTTTAAAGATTTTAATGACTTTTTAGGAATTTGTCTACGTGTGGTGTTCGCTCAAATTCTGGACTGTTGTAAAAACCTTCATCCCTGATAATGCATGCAAAAATTTGTGGCCGCAATAAGTCATCACGAAAGTAAAATATTCTGAGAAAAGATTGCAAGTGGTATAAACCGCCTTTACGCACATTCAACAACAACTTTCAAAAGTTTGCGAATAGAAAAATGTTAGTTCCTAAAACTGCTCTAGAAATTTATTCAATTTTATTTGATTGTGTTGAAGGATAGTCTGTGTTTCTCCGTTGTTTGCAAAATTACAACGTAAACTATTCCTTGGGTCGGCTAAATTCATTTAAGTTATAGCGCTATGCATTCTTGCATTGAATTTCACTTACAATTATTTTTCTGAACCCGTGACATAGAAACTACTCGTGAGTGTGTAATATTGTCTGCTTAATAGTATTAGTGCGTGGTGTACAAGAACAAGGACTATAAAACAAAATAATTACTAACTAGCTATAGGGGGATAGTAGAAACTAAGTTGCCGCGTGTACAATTCCACTATCTATTTTACGGGTTCAGTAAAACATTCACTCTAACACTAGTTTTACTTGCTTTTTTTAAAAACCCTAAATGATTATTCAATTTCAGCTGTAATTTAAACTGCGTCCTCCAGACCGCGGAACTGGCACTGAAAGCGAGTATCACTTTCTTCTAAATTCAAGCGTAAATGGAATCAGCTTTAAGTTGAACGAGATAAATTAAGCATTAATATAATTAAGCATTATATCGCGTTCACACTCTGGTCCTGTTCAGTTTTCTTACAAATTTTTATATATAAGCTGAATGAAAAGATTTTCGTGTATTGATGTATTAGCCAGTGAAAGCCGAAAAAAATACACATAAAGCAGATGTTTTCACTGGTGTCCTGAGTTCTCTAGTTCTCACGTAGTGGTGCGCATCGGAAACCATGTGTTTATCTGTAAAATGAGCGATAAGTTTTTGACCAATCAGAGAGCGCGTAGTACGTCAGTTATTCTGCAAAAGATGATAACTTATGCTGCGTTTTGGCCAAACAGTCAGTTCTTGTCACAGGTTTTTCTGATACGATCAGTGTTTTTTCCTCCCCACGAGGCTGTGTTCCTGGTTCAAGAATGATGTTCGTCAACAACAGCTCAGAATTCTCTCTCAGTGCTGATCAAAATGGAACGTGTTTGCTGCCCATTGATCTTAAGGCTATGAAAATAACTTACGCTTCTATATACAGCGTCCTTTTAATCGCTTCATTCGCTGGGAATTCGCTGCTTATTTTCGCCACTCTGAAATCCAATATCGCAATGAATCTGTTGATAGCCAACATAGCTGCTTCAGATCTCTTATACTCCATTGTTCACTTTCCTCGTGAGATTGTGGTCCAAATCAAAGGCTCGACGGCTTTTATAGTCCATGGACGGATTGGAGATGTCCTCTGTAAGATTTGTAACTTCACATCTGACGTTACCATTGCAGTGTCCACACTGTCCTTGGTTTTAATCACCGCTGACAGAATGGCGGCAGTTATATTTCCAAACCAATATCGCCGAGTCACTGTCATTAAACGACGGTTTCTCATCCTCTGTACTTGGATTTTATCCATGATAATTCACTCTCCATATTTCTACACTTTCCGTTTGCAAACAGAAAATGGCAATGTTGTATGCATCACAAACTGGGAGCCGGCCTTCAATCATGAGTCAACACATGCCGGATACTACACTGCGTTACTAGTTACTGTTCTGATTGTGCCCCTGATAACAGTGTGCATACTTCAGACTATAATCTTGTTAAAGCTGCAAACAGACAAACTGGAATCATTTCGTTCCTCCTCTGCCATTCAACGACGCAAGAAAAGGAACAAAAATCTGCAGAAGATGTCTGCAATGATCGCTTTGGCCTTTGCACTGTGCTGGATACCTTTTATTGCCTTTCAATTTTCAGTTCTTTTCTTTTGGAGTTCAATCCCACGGTGCAGTTTAAGTTTTGTAATATTTAGTGAGTTCGCCTTTCTTTTTTCGCTGTGTCATTGTCTAGTGAATCCATGTATTTGCTTCATTTTTATGCACCGGATTCGTTCTAGGCTAAAATTAAGATGGTCGATGAGACCGTCTCGCAAAGAAACAATTTTATGATATTTAAAGGGAGAACTGTGAAGGCTGTATTAAAACAGTGCTATGTTTAACTGTCTTAGCTCGTACAACAATGAATACCAAATGAGTTTTAAAGTGAATTATCATACTGAGCTACCTGTAATCAATGGACCTTCCTGGGAATACGCGCTCGTTTCGAATTCTATTGTTTGAGAATGGCTACTATGGGACGCTCAAGGGAAAAAATCAGTACGTATCTACTCCCTTTTAGCATCCAATAATAGCTATTTCAATCAATAGAATTCAAAATGACCGCTGTATCGCCGAAGAGGTCCATCATAAATATATATATATCTATTTAGTAAATTCTCAGCTCTGACTATTGCATTTCTAGCTTTTTGATTGGCTAAAAAACTCCGACTATAAGCCAATAGTCGGAGTTTTACGTCATATGGAAAATAGTGCGCCAAGTTTAAAATTTTTCGCTTTGTAAAATTGTGGAAATAAAAATCGGCAGCAAAACCCGGTATGATAATTTACTTAAACAATTATTCCATTCGCCCTTGTTGGATATGAAGTGATTATAACCAACTCGCGTTACGCGCTCTTTGGTTATTTTATCACTTCATATCCAACGCGGGCTCATTTCATTTCATTTCATTTATTCGCCATAAGGGGTACAAGAGAGAGAAGAAAATGAAACAAAAAAAAAAAAATTGTTATATATTTAAATTTTATACATAGGCAAGCAACACGTACAAGAGTTCTTTCAGAATTAATAGCCTCAAGAGCATTTCTAAGAAATTTGGTCTGAACAGTGGTAGAGTTATGGCCAATTCTCCTTCAGTGCCCGCACAGCGAAATGTATACTCCTGGAACACTAAGATCATTCAAGAATTTTAGTGAACTCTCGAAAGGGGAACAAATTGTAATTGCTTGTTCGTGTTTTACCTGTATCGAATAGGTTGACCCAACAAGTTTTATTACAGTGGTTAGTGCGAATTTGCATGTTTTTATCGCTTTTCGCGTGTTTTAATTTTAACCATATGCGCAAAAACTTCAATCACCCTTTTAAAATTAATTGAAACTGATCTCAGAGATATCGAAATTTCTAACGCTCGCATATTTAGATATTTTTATCGCTTTCCAAATTCTCTTGTCTGACGTTTTTATTTTTTATAGTTTTGTTAAAAAGATCGATTTACGAGGTGATAGTTGATTAGGCCAAACGAGCCACGAGAAATGGTGATGTCAACAATCACATTGCTGTGCATCATCAACTGACAAACCACAACATTGACTGGGACTCTGCTCAATGCTTAACCTACAGTACAAACTATTTTCAACGACTGACTCTGGAAAGCTGGTACACTAACTTAGAACAAACGCCTCTTAACAAATGTCAACAACTACCGGCACCTTACAAACGACTTATCCGCGACAAAAACGAAACCGACAAATGGACTTCTAACAGACCGGCTTAATAATTTTGACTTACAATAGACGGACTCTAACAGACCAACTTGACTAACAAAAGACGGATCGAAACCGACCAATGACTGATGACAAACTTTACACGAGTCTTCCAGCCAATACCATCATGGCTTAACTGACCAATCACTATCAACGGACCAGACTTATAACATCATCGACTGACAAACACTATTCACTTGACTCTGAAGATGACTTCCGCTCAGGTTGTCGAAACGTTAGTCACCAACAACTACACTCACCCGGACGATCACACAATACGAATATTTAAACTATGCTAAGTAGAGAATTGATGACGTCATACACCATATAAATTTCTCCTTCAATTTGTAGCCAAAGACCATTGAAACTTGGACGAGCAATTGTCTTTTCAGGCATCACACCTACGGTTTTAGAATTTTCCGTTACCGTGGCGGCTTATTATTCCCCAGGCCCCGCTCCAATCTGATTTTGGCATTTAGTTCTTTTCGCTCGGAAGAATGGGCCAGACCAAGAATTCCAGCCAACGTGCTTAAGACATTTTTGTTTCAAAAAACATTACTGTTAATTAATTATTTATGTTTTCTACCGTTATTAATGAATTATCCGTTGTTAGGCGCATTAAGGTTAGAAATGCGCCCTATAAGCACCTATTTATCATTATTATTATTATTACTACTACTACTATTATTATTGTTATTATTATTATTATTATTATTATTATTATTATTAATCTTATTGGTATTATTACTATTATTATTGTTATTATTATTATGCTTGCTGGATCATGCAGAGGACGTGCCATAGGCGAAATCAAATTGGAAGTCCAAAGGTAGGCTCATTTTCTGTCGTACGTTCGACAGAGCAGGCCTCCTTCTCAAACAGCAGCTGGTAATCGAGCCAACGCCAAAGGTGACTAAAAAAGACATCATTATCGGGAAGGTCTGAAACCAAGGCTATTGCCGGTTTTCATGTAACGTCATCATTTTCCAAAACTAATAATTCTCAATCTTTCTGAAGTATTAGTTTCATCAGATGTAAGACCCTCTAAGGACTTGACGTTTTGCAGCGCTTTAGCCTGAGAGGGCTTGTCATTTTGTTAGAGAGGACATTTTAAGTTTTTTAGTTGCGTGACAGTAAAATGGATGCCCAAGAGGACTTTCGCATAGGTCAAAGGAGGAGTTATCAGTCACGTTTTTGCTAAATGAACAAATCTTACAATAGCAGAAGTAGTAATTTCAATGTGTCAGCATTCTGGAGAAACAATTTTTCGTTTTAATTGTAAAGCTCAATAACAGATGTATCTGTTACCTTACAGCCGCCATGTTGGTGGGCTCGGAAGGGCGCCTTCATGACTTCTCCATGCAAAGCTCAATAAATTTGGGTGAAATAATTTTCCAAATAATATGAAAAAGTCAATGAAAAACTGCACGAACATAAATGTAGGCTGTTTATGTAAGATCTTAATTTAATTTTATTGAATGGTTACAATTCTTATTTTTGATTTCGTGACACTGCAAACTAGCCATTGCCAAGGTAATAAAATTGTTAAACTTAGATAGTGTAGCACATCTAGCAAATCTTACTGCTAAGAACAAAACAATTC
>JAEMPF020017134.1:1677-12811 GCA_022496165.2 Catalaphyllia jardinei | reverse complement strand
GAAGAAATATTAAAACCTTCTTTTAAATTTCAGAAAGAGATTAAGAAAACAACTGATGAAAAACAGGATGAAGTAATAAAACAATTGAAAGATAATAAAGAAAGTATTGATAACAAACAGGATGAAGTAATAAAACAATTACAAGACAATCAAGACGAGTTAATCAAGTCTGTTGATGTATTGAGTGATATCATGTCCAAACAAGGATCTATACAAGGATCTAGGGTTGGAGAATGGCTTGGCAAGCTACCATCTCAGTTTGATCCGTTTGATATTATTGAAGAAGAAGGTGAAGGTGAAGGTGAAGAAGAAGGTAAAGGTGAAGGTGAAGGTGAAGGTGGATATAAACCTGAACAATCATTTAGCAAAAGTGATATAGAAATCATAAAAAAATATGGTTTTGATCCAACATTTAAAAATATTCCGGACTATAAAGAATACCGTGAAAAATCAGCTTCACTAACAGGTAAAAAAAAACTCTAGTTATCCAATCATCAGGGATGTTGCAAGAAGAGATTCATCAACACTATCAAAATATTACAGAGAAGTAAAAAAAGTAAGAGAGATGATGGGTAAAGGTTTCCACAGGTACAATCAGCCAAAACGAAACGCTTATAAGATATCATAAAATGGGCAGTATGGCGGTCTGGTTATCGATCTTCCAAAACTGTTTGGACATCTGAAAGTGGTAGCTCACAAAAACGGTCAGAAAGTGTATGACAAACAGGCCGACTTCGACACACTTGATCTTTTGACAAATAGATTCAATAGTAGAAAGAACTACTCTCAACTATCAAGAACTGTCTTCAATGACCTAAATAGACTGAGTGAAATACCAATACAAAGGACATCCAAGAAGTATTCAAAACTTGGATCAGGTGTTGCTTATTATAATAATCCACAATATTTATTTTCACGATTACAGCTGCTTGGAGGGTCCATGTCTGCTGGAAACAACAGCAGTGATGTCAGAGAAGAGTTTGTGAATGTGGTACATGTGTTGAATAAATTGAATGTCATAAATAACAAACAAATGAATGACCTCATGAAGGAATATCTAATATTATAATATATGAGTGAATTCCTATTACGATTTTCATCAAGAAACAGACAAAAGGCTGGTGTAAGTTGAGTCATGATTTCACAACTAAATTCAACGAACCCATTAAACTATCTTATGATGTGAAGCATGAGCTGGCTGTGAGATCCTTAACCATGACCTACAGTTGGTACAATATCAGACAATCATATGGTAACAATCAAATAAAATACAGTCATAATGGTGGCACAGATTGGAAACAATCACATTTGTTGATGGTATGTACAGTTATGATGACATTGATGAATACATTAAAAAGTACATGAAGGATAAAGGGCATTTTATTGAGGATGATGATGAAGAAAAGTATGGCATCAATCTGTATTTTATCTTATCTACATATCGAGTACTTGTTGAATTGAAAGAGAATTTTCAATTAGATCTCAGAAACACAGATTTCAGAAAATTAATTGGCTTTGAATCAAAAATAATTGATAGCACAGAGTATGGAAAAAATCTCCCTAACATCACAAGAGGAGTAGATGAGATACATATTAACTGCGACAAAGTAACAGACAGTATTACTGATGGTCAATCTTCAAGCACAATCGCTGTTATCCCTGTTGATAATCTTGTTAGATCACTTCCATTTACACACCAACCTCGTTTTCTCGCATATAGTCCAGTATCGGGTCATTTGATATCTTCAATACGGTTTTACGTTACCGATTCATCTGGGGCTCCAATTGATTTGAATGAGATAGATTGGCACATTGAACTATTTCTGCGATCAACAGAGATTAAGTATAATATTATAATATATGACAAGACAGTGTGAATTCAAAAGACGATATGATCCAAATCTAGATAAATATGTGAAAAAACATATTTACGGTGAATTTCAATACGGTGAAGGTCTAAGCGATGTTTTAAAGTCAGTTGGAAGTAAAATCTTCAGAAGAACTGGGTAGAAATTAGCCAAAAGTGCAGCCACAAAAACTGGTGAATATGTTGGTAAAAAGTCTGGTGATGAAATAGTCAGGCTTCTGAGAGAGAACAAAACAACAACACCATCACATCCAATGGAATACAATATAACACCACCAAAAGAATTAACTGCTCAGGAGGTAAATGATGAGTAAATCAGATACTTTCAGGTGGAAAACTTAGAAGAAGGAATTTTATCTAAACATACAATATATGACAAATTATCGAAACTCAAAGTTTATAGAAAGGTATGAAGATGTTGTTTTTGAACTTGAAACAGCATTGAATTCAAATATTGCAAACGGTGCATATCAAATAAAAAAATAATCATCGTTTTGTTGTCAACAATAGCGGAGAAACGACTCCTTTTGATTGGTAGCACGCAAGATTCAATGTAGATATTAATTTAGAGAAACTAGCTGATGGAGCTAATGTCGCTGCTGATGATCACAATGGAATAGTCAATTCAGCATATTCTCTTATTAAAAAATTGAATGTCAAGATGAATGGAGTTGATGTTTATGACTGTTCGGAAGCTAACCAAGCAACCATATCAAAAATCTTCTGGAATATTCTCAGGGTTATTCAAAAAGTCAAGGCACCAATGAATTCTTTTATATTGACAAGAATAGAAATGCTGAAGAAAGAATAACTCAAGCAACTTACAATTCAGGTTTTGCTGCTAGAAAATTACTACTGAATGCTGGTATTACAGCGAATGCAGAAATACCACTCAATCGGTATGGCTTTTTTGAGAGCCTTTATGGTGAACTTCTTCCGAATTCTCGAATTGAGTTAAAAAGGGATCTTGAGAGTGACGCCAACCTTGTCTGGCAGGCAGCAGACAATTGCCGTGTGGTCCTTTTTAAATTTCAAATTTCCCTCAATGCAGATGGAAAGTCATTATACATAAGCAAATACCTTGATAGAAGAAAGTAGACCTATCTTCGTGAATTGGTTGAGAGAGGTAATTCAACACAACAACAGACGGCTAACTTCCGTATTTCAACAGCAATTAACAAACCTAGACATGTTTTTGTTTTCATAATCAATGATGAAAATAATGAATCACAAACAGCTAATAAATTCTTGTATAACTCTTTCAGCGTCGCTGATAATAGAGCATTAAACAGTTGCTTTCTCGAAGTAGGAAATGGGAAAGAATATCCAGAGGTTCATTACAAACCAAGCACTGAACCAACACGTGTATTCCGAGATGTTCTGAAGTATGTTCATGCTAACAGTGAGTATTCTAGTGATACTCTACTTAATAGGGCGAACTTCAGTTCCATTTTTCCATTTATTTACTTTGATCTAACAAAGCAACCAATAGATATCAAAGATGGTATGACCAAACTGACTTTCAAATATACACTAAGTGGTGCTACTAATGCAGATTACTCAGTTTATGCACTTGTCCTTCGTGAACAGGATGTTGAAATGAGAAAGACTAATGGGAAATTAATCCTAAGATCTATGTAAATGAATTTCAATTGGTCATAATATGAACAGCAATAAGATATTCCTTATTTCATATATGTTTTATAATCAGAAAATTATATAACATATATTATATACTAAAAATGACTCAGCTTTTTGAAATAAAGGTGAAACTATCAGAAAATCAGAAGAAGAATATTGGTGATGCTTACCGTAAAAGAGAAACTATTGTTATTAGGCTCACGAATGACTCTCTCAGTGGGAATGACACTCTATATGTCCCAGCGATGGTAAAGAAGGATTGGAGAAGAATCGGAAATTGAATAAAGGTATGGATATTAAGCTTGCTAAAACCAATATCAGAAAACAAGTCGGTGGAAGTTTACTGACTTCTATTCTATCCCTCGGACGTGTATTCGGACCAACCATTGCAAAAACCATGGGATTAGCAGCTTTAGCAGGGGCTGCAAGTACAGGTGCCAGCCAAATTGTCAAGAAAATATCTGGAAAAGGAGTACAGACAGGAGGTTTCCTTATACCACAGAATAAGATTGACAAACTAATCGCAAACAAACATCTTCTAATCGCAAAACAAAAGAAAGATATATTAGATGCCCTTCAATCAGGTTCAGGTGTTCGTATAAAACCAACAGCAAAGCAGTCAGGTGGTTTCCTTGGCACTTTGCTTGCCAGTATTGGGATTCCTTTGGTTTTGAAAGCTTTGACCGGAAGAGGTTTGCATGTTGAAAAATCAAGACCAAGAAGATCAATACCTGTATATGTTCCTTCAAAATTAAAAAAAGAAGGCCGAGGTAAAAGAAATAAGATGATAATGCCATATTAACCACCACCGTTTTTTGGTAGTTGGGATGACTACCCAAACCAGATCGGTCTTGGTAAAAAAAAAAAGAAAGCTCCAAAAAAGAAAGGAAAAGGTCTTCTTTTAGGTCCAAACAGCCCTTTCAACAGCATTAATAGGAGCTATTTTGTAAATAAACCATTATCAAATCATGATTTGATGGACTGGGTAAAACAACTTGGTATAAAATACTTCAGAGGTGTTTTCAGCAAGGATACATTACAATCACAAATAAAAAATAAAGAATGTGGGATAGTAAATCTTGATAACCACATCGGACCAGGTACACCCCATTGGGTAGCTTATAGAAACATTGATAGATTTTGTGAATACTTTGACCCATTTGGATTAAAAATGCCGCGAGATGTTAAGAAATATATGGCTACTAGTGCAAAACGGTCAGTATATTGAACGGATGAGATGCAAGAACGTGATTCAGTGTTATGCGGGTATTGGTGTTTATACTATCTACTGGAAAGACAGAAGGGAAGATCCATTCTTGATACAATACATAATGCTAAATTCGATATGTCAGACACAAGTGTCAATCATAGATTCATCATCAATTATTTCAAAAATATCTAAATTATATATATAATGGTGAAATCATATTGTGTTAAACAGAAGAAACAAACTGAATGCGTTCCAGGTAGTGAGCGATATGCCAAAGCTAAAAATGGGCGTATGATGTTGAAATGCACTTGTGCTGAATGTGGGATAACAAAGACCAAATTCATGAAGAGTGAGAAACAAGGATCAGTATTTGATGAGCTTATTGTTAAAGGATTGGCATCAGGTGCTAAAGGACTTTTCAACTTAGGTAGAAATAAAGCTGGTGAAGCAATAAAATCAGAGCCTGCCAAAAAGAAGATGAAAGAAATGGGACAAAAGTATTTAGACCAAATCATTGATTCAGTCGCCGATGATGTATCAAAAAAGATATCAGGTAAAGGAAGAAAGTCGGGGAACTGATTGAGCCCTCACAAGCTGAGGGCTATCAGATAGGAAAAGGATTACCAATACCATTTCCATTTGTTGATTGGAAGAAAGCTTGGAATGTTGTCACTGCACCTGGATTGTTCAAAGGACCTGAAGTGAGTGCAAAAGAGGGTAGAGCCTTGGTTGCTGAATACAAGAGACAATACAAGGCTTACAAAGATGCTGGAGGCAGTAGATCATACAACTCATGGATTAAATGGAAAGGTTATGGTGGAGGGTTAGACATCCATAATGCTATTCTCAAGGTTGCACCTAAAAAGGGTTTTGTGATGCCTGGACATAAGTATACAGGCCCTGGAAACCCTCTTGAAGAGCAACTGAGGTATGATCCTAATACTGGTCAGATACTTGAGATATATCAACAACCAACAGGTAGAACAGATGCAGTCAGTATGCAGCATGATGTTGATTACTCAGTTTGTGGTAATAAACCAAAAGGTGATCAAGTGAAATGCAAAAATGAAGCTGATCGTAAGATGGTCAAAGCTCTCGATGCAATTCCTTGGAAAGATCGACAATGGGGTGATACTGTGGCTAGGAACGCCATAGCAGCTAAGTCAAAATTAGGTATGGGTGTTAAGAAGCCAAAAAACGGGAAAAGCCGTCGAGTGAGGAAAACTGGCAAGAAAAATTAGCAGATGAGTGACATACACCCATAAAACGCAACTTCACTCGGCGGCGCGTAATCACAAATCATATCGATGAAATATGGGCAAGTGATCCATTTGAAATGCAACAGTTCAGTAAATGGAATAAGGGTTACCGATATCTTCTAATGGTTATTGATGTATTCAGCAAATATGGTTGGATCGTTCCATTGAAGGATAAGAAAGGCGAATCTGTCACTGAAGTATTCAAAACAATATTCAAGGAAGGCAGAAAACCACAATATCTGTGGGTTGATAAGGGAAAAGAGTTCTATAACAAACATGTGAAAGACCTATTAGAGAAAAATGGGATACAAATCTACTCAACTGAGAATTAAGAGAAGTCATCAGTAGTTGAAAGATGGAATAGAACAATTAAATCCAAAATGTGGAAACAGTTCACAATTCAAGGTAATACAATGTATCTAGACATGTTACCTGAACTAGTAAAACAATACAACAACACAAAACATTCAAGCATAAAAATGACACCGGTTGAAGCTTCAAAGAAAAAGAACGAGGGTATAGTTTACTTCAATTTATATGGTGATATGGAAACATCAAAACAGAAACCAAAATTTAAAATAGGTGATAAGGTCAGAATATCCAAATACAAGCGGAATGTGTTTGATAAGGGTTATACACCAAACTGGACAGAAGAAGTGTTTACTGTTGATAAGATCCAATACACTAATCCAATCACATACAAAATAAAAGATCTTAGAGGTGAAGATATTCAAGGTAGTTTCTATGAACCTGAATTATTGAAAGCCAAACAGGATGTATTCCGCATTGATAAAGTCATTCAGAGGAACTATAAGAAGAAACAAGCTTTAGTTAAATGGAAGGGATATAGTGATGATTTCAACAGTTGGATTCCTATGAAAGATTTAAACGCACTAAAAAATATCATAAAAATATATAAATATATAGTATATACAATGGTAAGACCAAAAAATATTCATACACCAATCAAACATTTCAGTGAAGAAGAAAGCAATCAATCACAAAGCAAGACCAAGTACGTGGTGAATAAAGAATGGCAATGTCCTACATGTGGAAATAGGAATTACACATTAGCCGGGAAATGGAACCATCTAAATACAAAGAAACACATGAAAAATGCCCAAGCCATAAAGGATCAATAAATATATAAAACATAATAATCAAAAATTGTTTCACTGTTTAATATTTTAGAGGCTCAATCACTTTTTTTCACCTCAAAACTCAACAGATGGAATATTGTCTTATAAAAACTATAAAATCATTCTCAACAGACGGAGTATCGTCTTGGAAAAATTATTCTCAAACAAATTTACAATTTAAACGCACTACAAATTGATATAAAAAAATTATATAAACATAGTATATAGAATGAAAAAAATTATCTCAACATATAATATGAACACAAATGATCTCTCAAAACTAACCAAATCTCAACTTATCAACTTATTGTTGAAGCAAAATGAGAAAATAAAACTGTTGTCGATAAAGCCAGTCCCATTACCAAGGAAAAATGTAAAACAGACGGTGCAGGATTATGAAGACAACATAATTCAACCACCATTGCAATTTAGGGATGATTACAAACCAATCCCATTACCAAGAACCAAAAAACCAGTCCCATTACCAAGGACCAAGATAGAGGAAACTGCTAGAGCCCTGAAGGGCCATACAAAGTCTTTTGAAATTAGCATAAAAAATAACAAAGACCCGCTTGAACAACTACAAAACACGAGAAAAGCAATTGAATATTATATTGTGAGTATGCTCAAATCTATGAAAGGTCTAAAATTTGTTGAAATGCTTAAGGTAACATTCAAAAAATTAACAAAAGATGAAACAGTGTACAAAACCGCTTACTTCAATAGTAAACCTCTAACCATCATCAATAACACACAAAACCCTGAAGCGTTACAATTATCAAAACAGCAAATCTTAAACATGATAGCTCAATGGATATCTGAAGGTTCTTGTTGGACTATTGAATCTGTTTACAATCATTATCTTAATATTGTACAGTATCAACCAATGAAAAGCTCATCATATATTGAACTTCCCTCAGAACTCAGAAACAGTGCGAAGGGATTGATCAATATGAAAAATGAGGATAATGAATGCTTCAGATGGTGCCACATCAGACGATTAAATCCTCAAGATAAAGATCCACAGAGGATCAAAAAATCAGAGAAGGAATATGTTAAAAATTTAGATTATTCAGGAATTGAAAAGTAAAATGAGATCAATATTAATGTATATGGATATGAAAACAAACAACCATATCCCATCTTTGTGTCAAAAGAAAAATATGACAGACAGATGCATTTATTATTGATAACTAAAAATGACAATAAACATTATGTATTAATTAAAGACTTTAACAGGTTTATGTTCAACAAAACGAAGTATGAGGGAAAGAAGCACTTCTGCATGCATTGCCTTCAGTGTTTCAGCTCTGAAAGAGTCTTGAACAATCACAAAGATAATTGCATTCAAGTAAATGGAACACAAGCAGTAAAAATGCCTAATCAAGATAACAATATCCTAAAATACAGTAATCATAATAAACAACAGCCTGTACCATTTGTGATCTACGCTGACTTTGAAGCTATAACAGAAAAGATATCTGGTTGCCAACCCAATAACAACAAATCATATACAGAGGCATACCAGAAGCATACAGACTGTGGATACGGTTATAAGGTTGTCTGTTGCTATGACGATAAATACAGCAAACCTACCAGAGCGTATAGAGGTGAAAAGGCTGTTTATAAATTTGTGGAAGCCATGCTTGAAGAAGTTAAATATTGCAAGAAGGTTATGAAAAAAGAATTCAGCAAACCATTAAGAATGATGAAAGATGATGAAGAGAAATTTCAAAAATCTGAAGAATGTCATATTTGTAATAAAAAATATATTGATAAAGATATTCGAGTTCGAGACCACTGTCATATCACTGGTAAATATAGAGGATCTGCTCATCAAGATTGTAATTTAAAACTCAAAGTAAACCCAGAAGAAGTAAAAATACCTGTTATATTTCATAATTTAAGAGGGTATGATAGTCATTTTATAATGCAAGAGATTGGAGCTATAGTTAAGAAACATACATACACAAATAAGAAAGGAGAAGAGCAACAGATGACAATCAATGCTATACCTAACAATATGGAAAAGTATATGACTTTCGTGCTCGGCAATAGCTTAGTGTTTCTTGATAGTTTTCAATTCATGAGCTCCAGTCTACAAAACCTAGTGAGTAATGTACCAAGAGAATCATTGAAATACACCTCTGAAGTATTTAAGGGTAAAGAGCTAGATCTAATGACCAGAAAAGGAGTTTACCCCTATGACTATATGGACAGTTTTAATAAGTTCAAAGAACAACTTCCATCAAAAGAAGCATTTCACAGTATTTTAAACAATGAACATATATCAGATGAAGACTGTGAACATGCTCAAATTGTGTGGAATACATTCTCTTTAAAAAATATGGGTGAGTACCATGACTTATACCTTACGTCTGATGTCCTCCTGTCAGCTGATGTATTTGAAAACTTCAGGAAAACATGTCTTGAATATTATAAATTGGACCCATTGGACCCTCACATCTCCTGGTTTATCCTGGGATGCTATGCTTAAGATGACGAATATCAAATTAGAACTCATGACTGATATTGATATGTTCCAGTTCATTGATCGTTATGGAAAAGCAAACAATAAATACACGAGAGAATACGATGAGAAGGCGCCCTCAAAGTATATCATGTATCTTGATGCTAATAACCTTTACGGTTGGGCTATGAGTCAGTATCTACCAACAGGTGGATTCAGATGGATGACACAAAAACAGATTGATGAGATAAACCTAGCCAAGTACAAAGAAGATAGTGAGAAAGGTTTGATACTGGAAGTAGACTTGGAATACCCTGAAGAACTACATGACCTTCATAATGATTACCCGCTTGCAGCAGAAAAGGTGAAAGTAACCAATGATATGTTATATGAGTATTGCAAAAACATATCTGAGAAATATAATATCTCAACCGGTCTGTTCCACAAGCTCATACCAACCTTGAGGAAAAAAGAAAAGTACGTTTTACATTACAGGAACCTCCAATTATATATTGATCTCGGTTTGAAGGTTACTAATTAAAGTGCTAATTAAAGTGTTAACTAAACACTAAGTGACCAAGTTTTAATCCTTGATTTAAAAAAGGCACCTGTTTATTTTAACTGGAACTTTCCTATTTAATGATCCGCCATTACTAAATTTAAGTTCTTGAGAGAGCTGGATCGAGAAGAAAATGACGTCAAAGGCTCACTAGTTTAAGAATGCGATGCGTGTGTACGCTGCAGAATTAATATGCAGCACGGGAGTTTTGGGCTTTCGCACTTTTAAACTCGCACTTTGCATACATAATGAGCTGCGTTCACACGCAGAAATTTTAAGCTGGTGAGCCTTTGACGTCACTTTTGCCGGATCCAACCCTCTGAGGTCAAATCGGTCAGGTTTGAACGTGAGTAATGGCGGATCGTGAAATCCAAAACTTACACTTAAAGTAAACGGCCTTTGGATAAAAATGAAAGGTCAGAATTTTGCCAGTCAAGTGTTAAGCAGACACACTTTCAGAATCTCAAGAAAAAAAGGAAGTGATTTTTTTTATCACAGGGGCAGTATATTGATTTCAATACTGAGAAAAGTAAGAATGCTATGAATGCCTTTGAAAAGGATTTCTTCAAGCTTATGAATAACAGTGTATTCGGTAAAACGATGGAAAATATTAGAAAGCGAGTAGATGTAAGATTAGTTACTGGTGAGAAGAAACTGTTAAAATTAACCAGCAAGCCAACTTATGTTAGCAGCAAGATCTTCAACAAGAATCTGGTGGCTGTACATAAAATAAAAGAAACCCTTACTCTCAACAGGCCAGCATATGTAGGGATGTGCATCTTAGATCTCAGTAAGACGTTAATGTACGATTTCCATTAGAACTACATCAAAGAGAAATATGGAAGCAAAGCTAAGTTACTATTTACAGACACAGATAGCTTGACTTATGAAATAGAATCTAAGGATGTGTATCAAGACTTTTGGAATGATAAGCATAAGTTTGATAATAGTGACTACTCTGAGAGCTCACCTTATTTCGACAAGACAAA
>JAEMPF020007314.1:34791-49408 GCA_022496165.2 Catalaphyllia jardinei | reverse complement strand
CATAGCAAGTAAGATTTAGTTAACTTTAGTTAACAAATAAAGAAGCCTAAGCTGTTTATTAGATTGTGATAAAACGTGAAGGGCATTTGAAAACATGAGGGAAATGTAAAAAACATGGGGCTGCAGGCAACTGTCTTCTACATTTCCCAATAATATTGTTCTCAAATGCCCATGGATATAGTTGTTTTATCACAGTGTAGTACATGGCTTAGACTTCTTCATTCGCTATATGATAGAGAGATAATGTGGCGAAAAACAATAAAACACGCTTTTTCTAAGTTTTATACTCTGATAAAACATGGGTTTTCGACCAATCAGAAGAATGTGTAATAACAACACTTAGCACTAGCAAACAACATTAAATACTTGACCCACAGTAAGGACATCTTGTGAAGCCTGCAAATTAAACTTGAAAACTCATTCTCCCACTTGATTTTGTTATCACACTCAAATCTACATTATAATGTCCCCTAATAATAAACTGAAAGTACAACATAAGCCGAAATATACTGGCTCAAGGTTAATCTCCCCCAAATATAATTTTGCCACATTTTATTTCTTTTTCAAGTTAACTTAGTACATTTGGAGAGTTGGTTCTCATTAGTCATTAGTAAAAACTGTGTTAAGCACACCACAAAAAAGATTAATTCTAATTTATTTGCAGTTATAGGTTATAGAGAAAATCATTGTACATAATACATAGATCTTAGTTCAGTGTATTTACAGGTCAGACAGTAAACTGGTCAGACCAGTATGTCTACATACATGTATGAAGTCTTTACGGCTTCAATATTGAACTTAACTACCTCTTTGCATAGTGAATAAATATTCCGGTATCACTTTTAAGCTGTAATGTTATTGATGATTATTTTTAATACTTTTTTTTTACAGAAAGCAGCACGGCGTTTAAAGGCTTTGAGATCCAGCACAACAACTTCAGAGACAGATAAAAATAAATTTTCATTGGTGATGAAAGCCGCGTACATGACATCCGATGAATCCGAAACAGCATCGGAGCACGAAGACGATGAGGAGGGTGCGCCTAGAAGGAAAACTTTAATCACAAGGAAGCTCCCGTGGCGAAGCGATGAAATTGAAGATGCGTTCAAAAATCTCGATAGGAAAGTTCAGCGTAGAAGATCGCCAAAAGCCACAGCCATGGCCTTAGACAGGCGTTTCTCTGAAGTCAGGTCGGATCGTCTGGCTCCACTAGATGCTCCAAGGTGGGCTCTTAGACCGGGAAGTTAAAGTAACGAATAGAAGTCAGAGAGGCCTTAGAGAGACTCATTTAGAACGACAGGGATGACATCTGAAAAGTTAAAAGTTAAGGCGTCACCATATAGTTCTTTTTTTTTCTAGACCATAACGGGCATTTTCAATCAACTTTTAAACAGTTTTTCCTTAGCTGGATCGATATGAAATGATTACACAAGTAATGAGACATGGATTGAAGTTTGGTATCATATATATTTCTTGAGGCAATCGATAATAATAAAACAACATAACATAATAAACGAAAAAAACATTGAAAAATGGTAAAACATGAATTCTGCGCGAACCAGATGTGATATGTTAAAACTAATATCGATGTCTTAAACTACAATGTATGGTATGGAGAATATACTGTACAAGAATAAATTTAAAAAATTCTGCATGTTTGATCTCGGCACACTATTCTAATGACATAGTTTTAAATTATACTAAAGTTGTCTTGAAGTTATGTTTTGAAGCCCTAAAAGCTTTGTTGGCTTTTGTTTTCGTGATGTCGAGAAAGAGATTTTTCTTCTAACGATCAATACCACTATAATTTGAGGATAATTTTGGATGTTGATCATGAGCACTTCTTCAAAAGTCTTGAAAACGAGTCAAGACACATTTTGGCATTATTTGAAGCAATGTCATCAAAATTGTATTCAATTGAATTGTCGGCCTATTTACTGTTATGATTCAGCAAATACAATTTGGAATGTTTTTGCAAGTTGTACTCGAGATCAAACATACTGAATTTTTCCGTGCTTGTATATTCCCCATACACGTTAGTAGTGAACAGCACTGGTATTAGCTCTTCCGTATCACATCTGGTTCGCACAAAAATCATGTTTTACCGATTTTCAATTTTTGTGTTTGTTTCCACGTGGAAATATCGATCGCCTTAAGAAATACATAATACCAAACCACATCCATTTCCACATACTTGTGCAATTTCCATAAAGAACCAATTAAGGAAGGATTGAGGTGATTGGTTGGGCCGGCGCAAGATACACTCAGTGAATTTTGTACCACGAAAATAGAGGGATGATTCGGGGATCGGGTTTTGAAACAAAAAAACACACTGAACTGGTGTTAAATCAGGAATTATATAAAATTGATCATTGGTTTCTTTTGGGCGGTTCTTTCTCAACAAGAAATTTTTGACAAACATTCTCTCCTTTTATTTGAGTCCCTCTCATAACAGATAAAATATTAAGCAGTTACAGGTAACCCAGAGGTAGGAAAACGAAAGTTAAGGTGGCGCAGGACCCTTGCTCTTTAGCAAAATTTCATACGCTTTACAGTAGAGTCAATTTCTCTGATGCTATTTGCACGACAAAAACTAGAATTTAAATTGCAGGTGCTGTCTATTTCGGTCGATTTTGACAAGCTCGATTCAAAGCTTTGAATCTACGAATTGCGACAAATACTGTATTCATGCACGCGTTACGGACTGTAAAAATGAGTACTACCTTCCGTAATGCAGTGAAACAGCCGTATGAGAAAAAAATGGCTGTCTTTCTTAACCTTATGATATGAGCGAGTTTTGATCATGTAATAAATCAAATTTCCCTCTGATTTTCGTCGGAAAAGGTCTTGCGTAAAGAGAGTTATGACACCGTTTACTAGTAATTAGACGGAGCATGTTTAGACTGTGGTAATCAGTCAGTTCCAAAATAGGAATTTTAGTCTGCAGACTCCAATCTACTTAAACAACGTTAATTTCAGGCCTCGACCACACGAAATTCAACCATCAAACGATGGAATTTCGACCCCGTTTATCGAAGCCAAAGGTGACTGGAGTCCTCGACTAAACCACGATTAGCGCACACACCAGGTCTAACTATGCTGTGTTCTGAAAAGTTTGTAAGATGGTGTTGAAGCAGTACGAAAAACTTACCAGTTACGTACACTACAGTTACTGTATCTCGAAACTTTTTTCAGGAGCTTTTATAACTTCGTAAATTAATCATTTTTAACAGTCTCTTTGGTAGATGGAGGATGTAGCGTTGGATTAGAAAAAAATACCCTACCTCTACCTTGTCAAAATTACTTTAAATTACGTCTTGAGTTCGTAAGTTTGAATTTTCGTTTCGTATGGCATTTGGCTGACTGCTATTGCATTTATTAATTAAAGCTAGTCCTGTGTCAGAACACATAACGATTTTAGCGCAATATACTATGTGGTTATACAATCGTTTATTGTATCCTAAAGGTCGTATAGTAATGGTAGTGACATTTGAAGTGAGGGGCCTAAAGTTTTTACAGGCAATTTCATAACTTTTTTAAGCCAAAGAGAAATGAAACCGCAAGAATTATAAAGAGGGTCTTACTATGAGTTCACGAGGCTTTTGCTTTTTAACCTACTGTTAGTTATTAAGTCCTTTCAAGCTCTTCTATTTAATTATGATGATTCTTAGAACAGAGCAGTTACTTAAAGTCAAACTTTCTTTCCTTAATAATTTTAAATATCTTTTAAAAGATTATGGATTCTTAATATCCTTGTTTGTAATTTTTTTAAATAAGTCAATGTTGTAAAGCGCCACTACAGTTCATCGTGGCGTATTGTAAATTTAAAAAATGCAACATATTCCTATATCATGTTTTGAAACTGTAAATAAAAAAATGGCTAAGATATGGTATAAATCTCTCATAATCAAACATATACACTCAATAGAAACCTGCAGAACACGCGAAAAACGATAATCGCGCGAAACGCGATTTGCGAGTCGAAACGTAAGTGTGACGCGCAGGCGAGAAACCCGAGCGAAACGCGCGAGTGGAGAGCCACGAGGAACCAGGCGGAACGCGCAAAGCACCTTTGATAAAACCTTTGGCCTGCCTCTCAGGCATCTTTCACCATGTCTTTAGCAAACCTTTGACTTGAATCGCAGACAAATTTGATTACACTTTTGACCTACCTTTGACAGTGCGCAAAAGGCGTATCAAATGATCACCTTTGACGCCAAAAACAAAGGCGTTCACAGGTGAGTAAAAACGACCTTTACCGCCTTTGATCTGGGTGGCAAAGGTGTATTCAAAGAAGATCTTTGATGCGCGTCAAAGATCGTCAAAAGCGTGCAAATGCGGCCTTTACAAAACCTTTGACCACACATTTGACGCGCGGTAAAGACGATTTTTCGTGCCGTGTCAACCTTCCAGTCTGGACCTTTACTTTTATCTTTGATGAACTGCGTAAATGGTAAGAGCCACGCTACCTTGCGTCTAAGGCGGGTCCAATCTGAGCAGGTTGTTACAAGCACTTCGAAAAGATCATCCATAGGAACCTTGATGGGTTCAAATTTCGAGTTTCCTTTACTCGCCACAACTGAATCGGGGTTCAGTTCCAGAGAGTGTACATGAGTTTCTTTCTTCAGTTCCAAATGTTCACGAAGCACAGTTCTACACTCTTGATTCGGCCAGGAATGTTCTGGTCCTCACAGGAAGTCAGGTCCACGAGGCCAGCTGTGGTTAACAGTCAGAGCAGATGGGGTCAATCCCCTTGACACATGGTCTGCACATAGTTCCAATCATCCACGGCTGAGTGCTCCTTTATTTCTTCAACTCTGTTGGCTACGAAGGTTTAAAGTCTTTGTTTCTCATTCTTTAGTTAGTATAACAATATCTCACTATCAGTCCACAACAATGTCCTGTCAATGTTCAGTTCTAATTCGTCTCGCAGCATTTTACACATGCGAGTTGCAAGCACTGCTGACTGTAACTCCAGTCTGGGAATACTGACAAACTTCACTGGTGCATTCCTTGCCTTCCCCATGATGAAGATACAATGAACCCGACCATCCGGGTACTCAGCTCGCAGATAGGATGATGCGCCATACCCAACTTCTAATGCGTCCGAAAAGACATGGAGCTGCAACTTGCAGTCTTGCGAGTCACCGTCTTGCAGAAAATAAGATCGCCGAATACGCAACTGCGACAAGGAAGGTAGTTGAGTCTTCCACGACCTCCACTTCGACAGAGACTCTTCACCAAGAGGCTCGTCCCATCCAACATTACCCTTCCACAGGTCTTGCACCAAACCTCTTGCAGCCAGTGCTACAGGTGCAGCGAACCCTAGCGGGTCGAACAAGGAACAAACACTAAACAAGATGCCACGTTTAGTCTCAGGGCGGTCTAGATGCCTTATTTTGAAGCCAAGAGTATGATCTCTAACAAACCAAAGTATCCCCAGTGCTCTTTCAACTGGCGGGTCTTCCAAATCGAGGTTGAGGTTTTGGTTGGACAGTTTGTCGCTTGGAACTGACTTAAGCACCTCCTTCAAATTTCATGTAAACTTAGTCGGGTTAAAACTACCTCGGGCAAGGACGTCGACCATATCTCAGGCCAGGTGAATGGCTGACTGCTCATAACTCTCAGAAGGGAGAGCATCATTAACATAGAAATTTCCCTTTATAGCTGCTCTGTGGCTGACGTCCTCAGCACTGTCGTCGGCAACTCGCCGAAGGGTGGAGTTAGCAACACAAGGCGAAGATGCCGTTCCAAACATATGTACTTGCATGACGTAAACGTCGGGTGGTTCTTCATAGTTATTTGTCCACCATAGGAACCTCAATGAATCCTGGTCTTCTTCCCGAACGCGAATCTGGTGGAAGATTCCTTCAATGTCTGCAGCAATATCAATCGTACCTTGGCGAAAGCGCAGGAGGACGCCGACTAAACTGTTGGTCATGTCTGGCTCGCTGAACAGATTCTTGTTAAGCGAAGTCCCTTCGTACTCCGTTGCCGCTTCAAAAACAATATGCATCTTTCCAGCCTTGGTAGGGGAAGTTACATAGTGATGTGGAAGATACCGATGAGTACTGGATTCCTTAGCTAATTCCTTCTTAGACAACTTGCGAGCAAATCCGCTACCGATGTAACAGTCCATTACTTCACGATACTTGATGGCCATCTCTTCATTCCCTGACTTTGTCAGGCGACGTCTCAGGGACTGCAAGAGCTGTCTGGCCATGACAAGATTATGGAAACCATTGCTCATCCTTCTTCCAAAGCATTCCCACTTCATAACGTTCATTTACAAGACGTGTAGTGTCTTCAATTATTTCCATCGCTTTCTTGTCTTCAATCGAGAGGAGCTTTGCTCCTGACTTAACTGCTCCATGATCTTCAAGTTTCCAGAATCTTTCAATGAGGTCGACGGGCTTGTGATCAACTGAAACAAAGTTTACTGAGACTCCTTGGGGATTCTTGCTACCATAGCAACCGCAAACACACAAAAGTAGGGGTAGCGGCAATCATAATGTCCTTTCCTTGCATCTTCAGGGACTCGAACTTCCTCCTGGATGTGGGCATAGGGGATGTTGTTTCCCACAAAAATGGACACTCTCTTGATGTCAACTGCTGGAAACTCAATGTCACACAAGTGAGCGTGATTGTGGACATTAATTCGCCCTGGCAATTCCCGCTGCGACTGGTTAAGGTCAAGTAGAACATAGGCCTCGGAGACCTCAATACTTTCTCCAAAACTCTCCACGGAATTCAACGTAACAGATATTCGATTGGACTCTATGAGCTTGCCACTGTTCTTGATTGTACTAGACAATCTGCTCAGGTATTCCTTGTATACCAAGATGATTAACTAAGCCACGGTCGATGAGGGTGCCTGTACAGCCACTATCTAGAAAGGCGTAGGGTCGATACAGTATTACCATTCGGTGATAATGACAGGTACAACGTTCAACAAAACTTGTGTTTCTTTGGTAGACAAACCAGCGGACGATATGGGTATTGGTTCAGGTTTGCCTGAATTAGTACTAGCAGCTTGACCTGTATTCGCTCCCTCGTGACTAGCAAGATGGGGGGGGGGGGGCGGGCGGCTGGAGGCTCGTCACCTTTGTCGTTGGACTCTTTATTGTAGGGTGGGTTAGGACGGTGGCCTTTCTGAGCTTTGTCCGTATGGAAAATACTAAGGTGGCGCCCTGAGCATTTTGAACATGCGGGCGGTTCAGGACACGAACCAGAACTGGAATTTGTACGAAGTATATTTGGGCTCACCTGACGTTACCAGAAGTTTCGACCATTTAAAACCACTTGAAAGGGGTATGATCGCAAGTTAGAAGAAAAATGAACGCCAGCCTCGGCAAATGTCATGCTTGTTAATCTTGTTGCATAGCTTTTATACAATAAAACTAGGGTATCTACAAGATAGCAATGCTGCGACACATTGTTAATAGTGACCTATTTTACGCCAAATAACAGCAAACAAAGATTTCCAAATTGTCTGCAAGGAAAAAAAGAAACAACGAAAATGAAACTTAAAATCTTTCCTGACTCACAGGTGAAATGTGTCTAAATAAAGTATTACTACTTCTACTACTCCTTATATGCATCCACTTCATCTATGGTGATGCATCGATGGCGAGGTATGACAAGTTATCCTGAGAAAAAAAGGACACAGTAATCTGAACTAGTCGAGCTATGTTTGGATATCAAATGATACACATCAATCTCCCCTTTACAAGAAAGAGATGAAGGTAAAGATCAGACTTCGTACTTTTGGTGGTGCTTGGATTTCTCGGACAATGGAACTCAATACACTACTCTCTAGGCTCAATTACCGGCTTCGGTTGGAAGAAAGAACCCTCGATCTTCCCATGAAGGTTCGGCTGGACTAGTGAGGATTCTTTTGTTAGCCTTAACCAGACCCGAGAGAGCGGCCGAAATCGAACCTGACCCTCTTCCCAATGGGATTTTTTAAGGGTTAAGTGAACAAAATGATGAAGAAATACAATGCAAGTGAACAGAATGTGGTAAAGAACCTCAACTGGCTGTAGGCAGGCCCGTTGGCGTTCAAAATCTGTTGTGGTGATATCTTGAAGAAAAACTAAAGCCTACCTCGGGAAAGATCATGGTTGTTAATCTTTACAAATAGCTTTTAAACTGTGAAAAGTTGAAGATAAACGGCTAACCTTTCGGGATTTGACCAAAATACGCTGTGGGAATCGGAAAAACGATAAATATCTTGACGGGATCCGGGTTTTAACTGCTCGCCAGGAACTTACCAAAATTTGGGCACGGGGTGCGGGATTTTTTCGCTGTTGGTTGGGAATTCGGGAAATCATCACAACTCAAATAAACGTTCTAGTGGCCAAAGCCCTGGTGTCTCCTTTCAAACCAGACTATAGTGTGTGCCTGGTTAGTTATCAAATTGAAACAGTCAGAAAGTACTTTGTTTCAACCAGACGCCAAAAAAGTCCACGTGTTACCAGTTTATGACTTGATGCTCAATTGACTCAGTTGCTCAATCTCTTCAGTCCCTGTACAGTTTCACATTTATTGCAATCTTTAGGGGATTTTGTTCAACAGCTTATCTGCTGGATGGCCCTAGATATGGCAAATGGTGATACCAGCTCAGCTGCAGTATGAGGTTAATTGGTCTCGTTTTATCTTGTGGCACCGACAGTACTTCTAGTTGAAGCGCCAGAACCTCGGCGATCCACAAAGAGAAACTCAATGTTTCTCTAAGCGGTGATGAACACATTGACCTTTTCAACTTCGTGTAGCACTTGAATTGTCAAAACCTTCACTGGGTTAACAGAAATCGTTAAGAGTAAAGGCCTCGAATAAAATCCTGAGGTCACGATTGCCAAATCGTGCTCTTTCATCATACTGAGGTACAAAAAGCTTTTTCTCTTTTGCAGGAACCTTTAAAAACACGCGTCAATTCAAAATATCAATAGACTGGAAAGGGCTACTCTATATATCCTACATTTATTAACTTTTGTAGAAATTAGACTTTTTAACGTATTTTTTCTCGAAAAGAAAAACGGGATTCGGGAAAGTGATGAAAAAAGTATGGGATGCGGGATTCTCGTGAAAAAGGAGCGGGATGCAGGATCAGGACTCCCCCCCCCCCCCTTCCAGACCCTGGTTTTCCGATATCTATAAAAAAGCTTTGCCGATAAGCGGTCAAGGTCAGCAGCCGGTAAGTCCAAAATTTATGTAATGCTTCCTTTGTTTATTGACGACAAATATCGCTGAAATGTTTTCATTTCACTGGCACTGAGTTCCCTTCCTTTCACGGTTTTTCTCTTGAATAAGCTGAATTCAATTCCTCCCTGACCAATTAACTCGTTCGTAATTTGCCGATGTAACTTCATATTTTTTCCTTAAAATAGTGATATAATTAACTCTCTGAATGTTAATTGTCACTCATCGCCTTGTATCACAACGATTTTCAATGTAAATAAAGGAAATATGGCCTAGATTTGGATAATCTTTCGTGTTTTTTCCTTTCCTAATTTGCATAATCCGTAATCGGCCGGTGGGCATTACGGGAAAATAATGCCCTGTCGTTGAGCTGCACTTAGCCAATCAGAGCGCGCGTTATATTGGCTACAAACACAAGCCATATAATAATAAATAATAATGATATTTTTTAATACAAATTATTTTACACCCACATAATAAACAATACTAACACTACTTACAATAATAACATTACTAACAATACTGATATTAATTACAATACTATCAACGATAAAAATTACATTTACGTACCCTTACACTAGTGTCGGGCGCCTCCACGTAACCGGAACCCGTGTGCTAAGGGAAGGAAAACCCTCTACAGAAAACCACTGGTCCTCCAAATTGGGGGTTGGACGTGGGGTAAACAACCCCACCCCGTAAAAACTGTCAAGTTACAGAAACCGCAACTATGAAGCGGCCCCATGCCCTACCGGGGGCAATAAGGACTAAAGAAGACAGTAATTTCGATATAGTTGCCCTACTAATCAATACAAATAAACAGTATTTGCACTTAACATAAGTACTTCTTTGTATATTTAGTTTCAATCGTATTTTGATATTTCTTTCACTAGCTGTATTACAATTTTTCACATTTTCCTTAATATTCTTATTATGGGCAACCGCAACAAGCACAAGAGAGATAAAAAAATAGAAAAAGAAAAAATAAACCAAAGAGAAGAAGGATGCGCTAGTTTGTTTACCGCATATGCTACCACCCGTGGACTCCGATCTTTTGGGGGACATAGTTGAGAGGAGGGCTAAAGAACAGCATTGTTACAACTTAAGATAACTATTCGATTCGAAGATTAGAAGTGAGCTTTCTAATGAATTCTTTCATGTTTATTTCCTTTTCAAGTAATTTTGGTGCATATAGATAATACTTGGCGAACAACAGTGTGTAATTAAATTTTAGTATTGACTTATTAGCGACTTGAGAATAGTTCTTTTGCTCCAAACCAAACAGTATTTTAAGAGGAGAAGGCGAGAAAGCGGCGCCATTTTCTTTATTGCCCCATTTAGTGAGCCTGAGAAGGAAAATTGTGTTAACATAATTTAGGTGATTTAGGATGAGTTGTTAAAACACACCTGAAAATGTTTGGGGCTCACCCCCGTGAAAATATTGGAAATATTGAATTGATTATGCACTAAAGTAGCCAAGGTGTACTGCCATTAAAGGTGTGTTATGATAGCTCTGGCAGATTTCTCCAGTTGAAGAACATTAACATCTCATTAATTTATGGTGTGTTCAAACCGATCTTAAGTAAACACAAAGGTGTGCAATCATTACACACCTTTTGTGTTTCCTTACACGCATTGGTGTGTTTTCCTAAAGCGTGAAATAGAACAGCGAAAAGGTGTGTCACAACTACACACCTTGATGTGTAATTAATTTATGGTGTGTTCAAACCGATCTTAAGGTGTGTTATCAGTAAACACAAAGGTGTGTAATCATTACACACCTTTCGTGTTCCATTACACGCATTGGTGTGTTTTCTTAAACCGTGAAATAGAACAGTGAAAAGGTGTGTCACCACTACACACCTTGATGTGTTAGGAAACTCACAAGGTGTGCTACGGAAACACACCTTTTTTAAGAGTGATGCCTTTATCTCTACATCGTCTTTGTTCATGAGAAGCCAATAGTAGTCGCTGTTTTTCATTTTGTGCAAGTCTATGGTGGTATTCGGAGAGAGTTGGAATGCATTCTGCGCAAGAAAGGTGCACTTGCCTACTTGTTTTTCTTTTGTTTTATCGAGAAGGTGCTTAGGAATCGCGGAAACAACTTGCATATAATTTAGAAAATTATATTCAACATCATACCTTTGGGTGAATTCCTAAATGTAAGAAGTTGGCCATGAACAAGGAAGATTCCTTTCTGAAACCATTCTTTATTAAATATGGTCTGGTTTTCAATTAAGATTTATTTTTTATTAACTAATACCAAATCTTGGCCAATATCACAATTGTAGGCTACCTTGAGCTCCAGAAAATGTTGTAGCATTGACTTGTAGAAATGCGGCAAGTTAGTTTGCCGCAGAAATTTTTCATTGTAATTAAATTTTAACAAAACGTTCAGGCCACCATATTTACTCAGAAAGGAGTTGGAATCTTCTTCCAGGCTTCCTCCCAAGATTGCTTAATAGTCTAGTGATCCAGGCAAGTTTTATTGACTTGGACATTAACTCAATATTTGGCGCGCGCAAACCTCCATGACTATAATCAAGAGACATTACTTTTTGTTCAATTTTGTCCTGCTTTTTTTCCTAATAAACTTAAAAAGAAGCGAGTCAGTGGCTTTGATATATTCAGAAGGTGTATCAAGGATCGATATTGCGTACACCAGCTGTGAAATTCCAAGACATTTTGTTATAAGAACTCTTCCTAACAAAGTAAGATTGCGAGATTGCCAGATGTCAAGAATAGTGCTTAGCTTATTGACTTTGGCTTTGAAATTTTTCAATTCGTTTTGTTTTTGATAGTAAGATATACATATTCCCAGCGCTCTAATTGGTTCCTTTAGCCAGTAAAATTGGAAAGGCTCGTCCACCTTGTCTTTCCAGAGGCCCAGCCACAAGGTTTTAGTTTTGGATGAGTTTACTATCAGAGCGGAGACAACACCAAAGTTATTTAGTACTGGATAGCATTTTCAACCGATTTGCAGCTGCTACATAAAAGTAAGGTGTCGTCAGCGAACTGGCTTAATATCTAAATACCTTGTATTTCTTTGTTTTGCCTTATTTTGCATCCCAATATTTCCACAGACAGAATAAATAGTTCAGGAGACAAGGGACATCCTTGTCTCACACCTCTCGACAATTTGAAAGGATTGGTACAAAAGCCATTATTCAGAATGAGTTTAAAAAGTTGATATCCATCGTTGAATGTCCCCAAAATTAAAGAGGGCAAATGTCTTTTGAATAAATTTATATTCAATGGTATCAAATGCCTTCTTGAAATCTAGTTGGAGGAGAATCCCAGGGATATTTTGGGCTACGGTTTGCTCTAAGATGTCGTTGATTAGCCTGATATTATGATCGATATATCTATCTTTTATAAATTTAGTTTGATCCGGATTGATAAGTTGTTTTAGTATCCTTTCGAATTTTTTGGCTATTGCTTTCGACGCGATTTTGTATTCCAGATATAGTAAAGTAATTGGCCGCCAATTTGTTAGGTGTAGTAAATTGTAGTCCTCTTTCGGTATAAGAGTGCCTCTGCGCTGGGATATTGACATTTCTCCTTCCTTATAAGCCGCATTATAGCAATTGATTAAATCCTCACACAGCAGGTCGAAGAAACAATCATAGAACTCCCAGGTAAAACCGTCTTTACCTAGTGATTTTCCACTGAAAATGGTTTTTAAAACTTCTTTACATTCTTCCAGAATAATTTCTCCTTCTAATCTCTCTTTTTCTAAGTCTTGCAGCTTAGGTATTTCCAAGTTTTGAACAAAAATTTTCAAACCGGTCATCTTCAATTTCCCATTTGAATTATAGAGGTCTCTATAGAAGTTTTCGATTTCTTTCATTACTTCATGGGCTTTGTGCAGATGTTTTCCGTTCGAGAGTTCCGGTTCTGATATTTTTTTTTCTGCTGTAATTTCTCTTTTCCAGATTAAATAAAAATTTCGTAGGCTTTTCGCCCTTTTCCGTCCACCTGGTTTTGGAGCGTAGCATCAAGCCGTTTGCGTTTTCCTCATAAAACAAAAAAAGTTGTTGTTTTAGAATTTCTTTCTCGTTTAGTGCTTTATCGATAAAATCGGCGTTGGTGCTGTCAGAAATCCTTTTTTCTAGTTCCTGTAGACGTGTTTGTACATCCGATTCCCGTTTGCATTGTCTTTTGGCCTTTCTTTTTGAGTAGGCAATTGTAAAGCCCCTTATTTCCATTTTAATTAACTCCCACTTGAGTCTGTGATCGATCATCCAAGTCTCGGTATTTTTCACCTATAACGGGATAATTTTCTTTAATGCAGTTTACATATTCTTCATCATCGACAAGGGCGTTGTTAAACTTCCACAGGCCTGGACCTCGTCTCTCTTCCAAAAGTTCTGGAGAAAGTTTTCTTGCATTGTGATCTGGTGCGTTATAGGCCTTTGTATGTCAACAACGCACTTGGAGAGGGTGCGAGCAACAAGAAAAAAATCTATCCTTCACCAAACTTTCAGTACTTTTGATTCATATGAAAAGCTCAACTTTTGCGGGTATTGTTTTCGGAAGATGTCTAAGTCCAATTCTTCCATCATTGTAATAAGTTTGTTACGATAGGTAGATGCTTTCCATGAGGCGCCACCTCTTTTGTCGAGTGATTGTAGCGTGACATTCCAATCTCCACCTATAATGAGATTACTTGTATCCGTTTTGTACATTAAATATTCGTTTAATTAAATTATGCAAAAACGTTTGTTGTTGTTGTGAATAATTCGGTGCATACACGTAGCATAACTAAATATTAGCTGCTTTGAAAATTAAGTTAATACCATCTCGATCTTTACTGAAATTTTCGATTGATGATGATGAGCAAGAGAAGGGTTAACAAGAATACAGACAACTTTACTATGAGTTTATGCGTGTGAAAAGAAAATGTCACCACTTCACTCGCTTCTCCAGATCCTTTCATCATTTCGCTCAGAGTAGATCTCTTGCAGGAAATAAATCTGGCAATTTTGGACTTTGAGGTAACTAAAGATGCTTCTTCTTTTTAACTGGCTCCTAAGCCCTGTAACATTTAGAGTTAGTATCGAACAATTACGCTGTGTAGTGCCGAAAACATTTAGGTAGCGCGAGTAAAAACGGTAAGGGTAAACTGAAACTTGTTAAGGGTAAATTGTGTCAGAGAAAAAAATAAATAAATGAACATAAAACAAATATACACATACATTTTCGGCCTTTTGAGGGTTGGAGTCCGGGAACAAGCCAGATAGAAGACTCGGATCAACTACATTCTCTTTGTGCCACACGGCGGAGAAAAGAAAAACACATAACTTGGATACCACGATATTCATTAGGGATAGAAATATATAGATTTTGGCCAGCCTAAAAGCGTAGCTCCTGGGCCAGGTTGTTAAGAACCCGATATGGGCACGTGATACTGGTCAGC
>JAEMPF020007314.1:27291-29791 GCA_022496165.2 Catalaphyllia jardinei | reverse complement strand
AATGCCTATGTTTATACAATCTCATAGTGTAATTATTTTCACACGAAACCAAAGCTCTAAGCTTCAAACCCTATGGTGTTTAAATAAAGGATATGATGATGATGATGATGATGATGATGATGATGACGATGACGTAGGTTTTTAGATGGAGTGTAACGAATCCAAAAATGTTAATTTTAGTGAACGGTCATATGAATCCAAGATAACCTTATATATTTGTGACGAGATGGGCACAAAAAATAACTAAAAGTTGATTTGAATATCAAAGATTAGTAGAAGAAAAACTGCAAATATTCGTGAAAAATCCGGCACAAAATTTCACACAGAGCCAAGTTAATATAAGTGTAGTAATGAGATGAAATTAATTAAATCACACTCTGAAGACATTGCTGATGGAGACGGCCAAGACAAGGTTGACATAGACAAGTTATAATGCATCCACATATTCGAGAACTCATCGTCTAACCTACATTACCATATCCAAATTTCCAATTAGCCATTCAGAAGCCGTGTATACTGTCACGATATCCTGCGATGTCAAGTCACTGATCATATGGCTACCCTATCATGCTCATTTGACACAAGATTTCGCACAAAGACAAAATTATGTAAATGTTATATTTCTGATGCAGACGGACAAGACATGGCTAACATGGACAAGTAATCTATTCATATAATTAGTTCACCGAACTGTTCCCCAATAGTTTCGCAGTACGATCATCTATTTAGGTGGTTGTTGCCTTTCTAAACGATTCCGTGCTGAGTAAGATAAAGTCAATATTAAATCAGTGCGGGCCCTTTGCTACCCTCTACTCCAATCGCTTATGTCTCAGACTAAGTAGGAGTAGTGCCACAAATGAAAGAAATCCCAAAATTCTGGGATCTCAAACTTTTCCAGGCTGAGAAAGAACATGGGAAGTACTCGATAAGAGAGTTTATGTTCTCATTTTTATTTTTTATTATTCTTGTTTTCTGTACCGTGGTATTCTTTATTAAGAATGGAACCTCCTAGCAGACAATCTTTAATTTCCCGTTTATCGTGCAGTTGACAATGATGATGATTTTTGATTTGTAGGGATTTGAAAAACAACCAGTTGGAAGACTTACCTCAAGGTATCTTCCGTTACAATACCGAGCTGTGGGTCCTGTGAGTAGATCTTTTTATCCAACTCTACATTACCTTATCCAAATTCTTAATAAGCCAATGAGAAGAAGTGTCTACTGTCCCGATATCCAGAGATATCAAGTCACTAACCTGATATGGCTACGATATCATGCCCATTTGGCCGAATTTGGGTATAGTAAATACCTAATGGCAGCTCTTTGGTATGCTTCATTTGATCTCGTCTTGGGTATTTCGGCTCTACTGCGTCTCGCCAAAATACGAAGCATGGTTCGGCTAAGTCAACTGATATGGCACTGCACGCAGCTTAAGAAAGTAAGTGGATCGATTCGAGCATTGCGCATGGATAAACAGTTAAAATTATTGAAAGACCACAGAACAAGCAAGGGCGTGGAGCTCTGTAGTCACTTTATTTGAGTATAAACTCAATTTTCTAAAGTTTTATAGACCAGTAGATAGACCCGACAATCCAAACTTTATTCTTAAGCTGAATGTTAGCGACGTTTTCTTGCGTTTACGTTATTGGTCTTGATTACTGTAATGGTTTGTTGTACTGTGCTCGTGAGTATCAAATTAAGAAACTTCAAAGAGTCATGAATGCCAGTGCTCGTTTAGTTTACCGCGCACCTAAGTATTGTCACATTACTCATTTACTAAGAGAACTCCATTGGTTACCAGTGCGCTTGCGCGTAGATTTTAAGATTCTTCTTGTTACATTTAAGATACTTCATGATGTTCCACTTAGTTGTCTTAAGGATCTATTCTCTGTCTCACCGGACTCACATTACCAACTACTCCATAACAATAATGGTATATTGTTAGAAAGACCTCTGCTAAGAACGAAGAAGACTATGGGAGATCGCGCGTTTTCGATAGCTGCCCCCTTCTTATTGAATAGTCTTCCTCTGCCAATAGGACAGGAAACATCAATCGACTAATTTAAACGCTCTGTTAAAACATATTTATTTAGAAAGGCTTTGAGTTAGATTATTTATTTGTTTAATTTAATTCTGTGATTCTTAAAATTCGATATTTTAGTAATTACTTTGGAAATTTTTATACTGCAAATATTGTAATTTTACTGGGTAATTTTTTTAAATTTAGTTTAATAATATTATTGTAATGCGCTTTTGAGTATTTTGATAGAAAAGCGCAATATAAGTGTTAAATATTATTATTATTATTATTGAAATAGTTTTAGGACTTCCCTAGACTCAACAGCCATAGACACTTTATTGTTATTCTCGGGATGTACATAGAAATTGTCATGTTTTTTTAAGTTTATAGACATTTTTCTAGACCACCAAAAAATCTTTTTTAAACTATAGGTATGTTAAAATTGTATGTAATTTTTAATTGAAGAAGAGTTTAATAAAG
>JAEMPF020007314.1:15607-27191 GCA_022496165.2 Catalaphyllia jardinei | reverse complement strand
GATGATCCATACGATGTTTTTGAAATTCATCTTTAATCAAGACATGTTTCGGATGAAACATCATTCACCGTCAGTTGTACAATGAGAAATAAACTAAAGTTGAGCAATAAATAGTGTAACAAAGTGAGATATAACATGAATAATTAAGGTGAAGGCGAGAACAGAATAAAAACACACAACCAAAAAACAAAAAAAACAAAAAACAAACTATTTAAACTAAGAAAAGATACTTATTAGTATGAAAGGGATAAATTAAGCTGTTTGACTTGGTAATTTAAGGATGGCTGCTCCCAAAGGATATGCATGGCTTCTTTAATTTTCAACTGGAAACGTGTGGAAGCAGAGTCGAGGATTTTAAAACAGTCTTCTGAACAAAAGACTGTTTTAAAATCCTCATCCGAAACATGTCTTGATTAAAGATGAATTTCAAAAAAATCGTATGGATCATCAAAGCGATATCTTAGTTCGTGCTGCTACGAAGTCTTGGTATTATTATTATTATTATTATTATTATTATTATATATTATTATGTAAGTAATTTATGGTGAAGTTTTCAATAAAGTTTATTATTATTTTTATATATTATTATTATTATTATTATTACTATTATTACTATAGCGTCGCTCCTGCGTGCCGAAGGCGTGCGAGCGGAGCATCCATTCCTTAGAAATTTTGGTAACCCGTCAACTCGAGTAAATTTGGTCATGACGTCACCGTACGTGCGAGCGAACGTCCATCCGTCCGTCCGTACAGACTCTGGGAAAGGGTTAGTTGAGTCTCAAGGTAGCCCGAGCGGCGGAGCTCTCGAATGCCATCTATTCTAGACGGGATAAGGAAAACTCGTTGTGTCAACAAACGATAGCGGAGTTGATAATATACTGTTTTCAAGAGAGAGATTAACTGAGGCAGAAAGGGAAAGAAAAGAATCAGGAGCAAGAATTGCCAGTAACAGAAGAAGAAGTAGGCAGGTAAATCGTGAAAGAGAGCTGCAAACGCGGCGAGGGCTAGGGCAAGGAGGCGAAACAGTACTGAATAAAGCCGTCAATCAGAGCAAGTCAGGGTTGAGAAAAAGGAGATGGAAAAATATCGAGCGATGTCATGAAGAAGAGCTAGCAAGAGCTTGAGGAAGGAGGCGAAATGCCCGAAAAGTTCTCTTGGAAGACTACAGAACTTCCCAAGTTAATTTGCTTCGAGATCTGGAGGGATGCAAGGAAAGTCACATGATGTTTACCGTGTTTAGAGAATATAAAGAACTCTAAATACAGCAGAAAAGGTAGTTGATTCGTTAATCTGTTGGAAAAGATTAGTTCAGTTCAGTCTGCAAGTTTCTGCCTGGAAGAATTAGCCAGTGGCCGAACTTGTGGTAAGCGACTGATCTATTGTTGTGGTGTTTTCTATAAAAATTATCAAGTTGTCACACCTTTAATGTAATGTTTAAAAAAACGAGCAGCAGTGTTTTATCGGGTTTAAAACCACGAGGCGCAGCCTGAAAAAGTGGGTGTCTTGGGAGTCCGAACAAAGGTTCAAATTGTGAGGGGAAGATATTGGCATACAAGAAAAACAAGCTATGCCTTATCAATATTCTTTATATAAAGAATACTAACGAGGAGTGTTTTATCGGATATAAAGCTCATGCATGTGATGCTTTCTTAGTGTTTTGATTGGCTGTTAGGCTCATGAATTATTAATGATCTTTTCCCTCCTGACCTGAAGCCATGCTGCGAGACATTTTATAAATTACATTGTTTTAATTTCGCTCATTGCTAAACAATGACACTTGAGTCGCTTTGTAAAAGTTGCTGTAAGCTTCATATTGTAAACAAACAGTTTTCTCTAACCTCACGGACTACAACCTCACGTCTAAGATAATAACACTGTAAGCTTATTTGTAAACACTCCTTGTTTGTGGTTATTAGCAAATTCTGTTTACAAAGTATGGAAATTTCCTCATTTTGGTAGTTCAATTAACTCGGTTTGGTGAAATGTTTGCAGGAATTTCTTTACTGGCCTGTAGAGCCACTGCCGATAAAATGGTTGCAAAGTCGTCGACAAAAATAAGATTCAAATCTAACCTTCAGCATGAATAATTAATTGCGAAACTTTAATTTACCACTGCAAGTTTTTGAACTTCTGGAGGTTTCCAGGCCGATAAATACATTTCTTGGATATTACTTTGAATGATAATCAAGTTTGAACTAATCTTCTGAATCCTTTCTTTGATAATTTCGGTCATCGTGGCTTCATTAAAACAGGATTTGCTCTGTGATACTCAGATGCAGTGATATAAGCACGTCGCGTTGTCATCCACAAGGACAGAATATCGTAAATCAAAGATCCAAATGAATAACATGGGTTGAATAGTGCGTAGCGTTAAAACGAACTCAGCAAGAATTCTTGTCTACGATTCACAACAGAGTTTATTGACAGAGGTCAAAGTTAGATAAGTATCGTGCCAAGACGAAGATAGAATAAAACCACGTGCTGTAAGCTTAGCCTTAAATCGTATGTCGAATGCCCTATGCCGTATGCCGGTTCGAACTGAAATACAATAACGAAAATAGAAGTTAACTTAACTATTGCATCTTGGCACAGAAGATAAAACAATATATATAACGAAACTAACCAATTTACTATAAATTTGTAGTGTCTCAGAAACGTGATACTGCGATAAACTAGCACAATACTCTAAGAAAAGAGTAACGCTACACGAGACTAGACTTGGACATAAATAGTGGCGAAAAGAACTGCCAAAGATAAAAGCTTAACCCAGCGAAAATGTAACAAAATGTTACAAAAAGTCGAATATAAAGACGACTGACCGACTTATAGTGCAATAAAGGACTATACTTAAACTGAAGCGAAAAACAAACAGAAAACTAAAACTATCCTTAACTGAAAACAAAGAAATAGGTTACTCACTTTGGTTTGCACACGCACTAAAACTTAACATGATTGAGTAGAGAACCAGGAGTGTAGAGAGAAATCTCTGGCCCAATGCCGAGTAGACGTTGACGCAGTGAAATCTACACTTGAACTGATCTAACCGAGAAAACCTCGTGGTTTTACCTAATCAAAGAAGACGTACGCAAAACCTAGCGTACCACTATTTCCCTAACGGACATAGCAGCTGAGGGCTGGTCAACCGCGGCAGATTAAATAAATAAGTAAGTAAGACTTTGTTTGAAAGTAACAACTAATTGATAATATCTACGGTATAGTAAGCTGTAGCGACAAGAACTAAATCAACATCACATTTCAAAACCAACACGCGTTTATTTAGATGTCCTCCTGTCAAGTTAATTTGGTTTGGTGAAATGCTTAGTTGAAATGTCAAGAATTTATGCATGTAAACCTTATCTGCAAATGCAAATCACATCACATCACAAGCAAACTGCACTTCAGGGTCGCTCACGCCGTTTCTTTACAAAAATTCAAGTTCGGCTGCTAAAACTGCGCATTTTAGGGACTGGTGATTATACATCGCTTAAGGAGGGGAAGGGAGTGGGACGAGGGGGATATTCGGCTAAAAACAGTAATATTTATTTAATTCCCCCTTTCAATTTTATTTTATTCAAGAAACCCTTTCATAGCTATTGATAAATTTCGTGATCCCCACTCAGTTTCTTCGCACACATATTCATCCTTTGACTTTTATATTTAGTGCTCAAAGCGGTCATCTCAAAAATATATATTTAACTATGATACTGAGTTAAATATTAATAAAGGCACAATGGTGCAGTCTATTGGTCGGTGTCTTCCCGATAGGTGATCAGGGTTCTTAGCAGAAGTTTTTCATATGCGTTAAATAAATCATAACAGGCTTTCTAAATTAAAGCGAGACACAATACGCCCAATAGGTGCAAGGTGACCAAAGGGGGTCCGGGCGCATGCTCCCCCCGGAAAATCTTGAAATTATACGTTGCCAAACATGTTATCTCATGCATTTTTGTGGGTAGTGTTACGGTAAGTGAGTTGTTTATAACCATAAAATTAGATGTAGTAAGAAGCGCTGTTTCACCTCTTTAAAAACACTATTTTTATTCTTAATGTATTGCTAAATGTGAACAAACTTTAAGGGCTGGAACAGGTGACTACATCTGATTTTACAACAAGTGAAATTCCGACGTTGTACTGAGAACCCTGTGACTGATGTCAGTTGACATTCCAACAGCCAACCATGCCTAACTGCAAAGTTACTTTTTAGCTTCAGTGCAAAATAGCCGTCCACCAAGTCTTTAAGAGCATGTGGCATTGAGTGATCCCTATTTTTGGGATTTCAGTTATTGCTGATCCTACCTTCTACAATCCTGAAAATTTAATTATTCCATCTTAAAATCATCCCCATCAGGCAACAAATAATAACCGGCCCCTTAATTAAGTGTGCCTACAATGTAAAAAATAATATCTGCTTGTTTTGCAACCAATCTCTTGGGACTCCTTAGAAAACACTAGTGGCACAAAAGAGGTGGCGTTTTTAGAAATTCTTATAATGATTATTAAACTTTATTCCCGCCCGTCATGATAGAGTGTTAGACCTCGTAATTACGAATGTGCCGGGCCGTGTTCGCGTGCTGGAAGTTCTCAGTCCAAAAGTAATCGGATGTGTTCACGGACCATGGCACGGTGTCTTTTGAATTTTACGCCTCTACAAAAGCCACTCACAAAATAAAAAGAACAGTGTACGACTATCGTAATGGGGACTTCGCCGGTCTTCGGGGAGCTCTTGAAGCCTTGAATTTATGCAATCTTATTCCGAACAATGACGACATCAACTTGGACTGGACTTACTGGAAGGACCGCACTTATGAGCGCAGTCTCGGATTTTATCCCAACCAAACAGATCAAGGGAAAAAACACTTCGCCTTAGATCAAAAGTGAAATTATTCACGCTCTGCGGAAAAAAAGAGGCTGCTCGCTCTAAACTAAAGAAATCTCCTACAGACCATCAAAGACAGAAGTATCGCGAATTGCGTACAAAGGCCAAGATTCTCAGTATACGCCAGAGCCGTGAGATTTACTTCAGCTCACTTGACTCAGATCTGGCGCGGCAGCCTAAACGCTTTTGGTCCTTTTTTAAGCTCGAGAATAAAATGCGGACCTTCCCTGAAATGATGAGCTCGAGTGATGACAATCAGCAGGGCCCTCAAGCATCAACGCCTCAACAGATCGCCGAGCTATTTAACTCTTACTTTGTTTCAGTTTTCACTGCTCTCTCGGAGATGCGCACCTAGTCAGCACCTTTCACGTCCTCACACCCCACAATAAATGAGCTGGAGATCCCGGTGGAAATGGTTCTGACTTTCCTCAAACAGCTTGATATAAATAAAGCAACTCGATCCGATGGAATTCCCGTGCGGCTGTTGAGGGAAACCGCTGACCAGATCGCACCGTCCCTGGCCATGTTATTTAACAAATCTTGTGGCTTGGTATTTTTCCGGCAGACTGGAAACTCGCGAATATTGTACCCATTTTCAAGAAAGGAAAGAGAGACCTCGTGAAGAATTACCGCCCGATTTCCCTTCTTCCTGTCATTTCCAAAGTTCTCGAGCGCTGTGTTCTGGCGGGTCTACGAGATCACATATCCCACCTCATCAGTCGCGAACAGCATGGCTTTTTAGCTGGTAGATCTTGTGTGACTCAGCTCACGAGTATCTTACATTACATAGGCGGCCAACTCGACGCCGGTAAACAAATAGACATTGTATATCTTGACATGAGTAAGGTATTCGAGAAAGTGGATCACACCAAGTTACTTGGAAGGTTGTACCAATACGGCATTACTGGCAAACTTCACGACTGGTTCCATTCATACCTACAGGGACGAAAGCAACAGGTTACAGTTCTAGGCGCCACTTCCCGTGAACTGCCGGTTACATCAGGGGTACCTCAAGGATCCCTACTAGGGCCGATATTGTTTCTGTTTTTGTGGATGATCTACCAAATACTGTTACGACATCGAGAGTTGCCTGTTATGCCGATGATACCAAGATTTTCAAGAGCATCGATTCCATCACAGACTGTAATGCCTTGCAATCAGACCTTAACGATCTTGTCAGTTGGTCCGAATCATCTGGGCTTATATTTAATCAGTCCAAGTGCAAATACCAGTGTATCACCCGCAAAAAATCACCTGTACAGCCCACCTATAACATCGACGAAACGCCTTTGGAATCCTGCGATTCAGAGAAAGACCTTGGTGTGTGGGTGTCAAGCAACCTTACCTCGGACAAGCAAGTGACTGAACAGTGTGCGAAAGCCAACAAACTCCTTGGCTTTGTGCGCCGAGCTTCAAGGTACATCCAAAGCACCCTACACTTTATTTTTCTACCGTCCGGTGCCATCTCGGCTATGCAACCCAAGTATGGTCGCTACAGTCCATTGGTTTACTAAAACGAGTTGAAAACGTGCAGCGCCGTGCAACAAAACTAATTTTAAAATTTCCTTTCCGTTGGGATGTAACCTATAAGACCCGCCTCCAGCTAACAAATCTGTTACCTATTTCATAGTGGCGTGAATTTTTGGACATAGTCTTTTTCTATAAAGCTGTCAATAACTTAGTTTCCATAGATTGTGAAGCTCTGCCTGCATCTAGACAATTAACGCGATCTACCAGGTCTTCGAGCAGTAATGCTATTACTCACATCCCTAAGCGATGAAGAACTGTTACTCATCAACGCTCATTTTTCATGCGCGCGTGCCGTACATGGAATGTTCTGCCTGCTGAGTTACGCATAAGTTACATCTCTCTAGCCTCTTTCAAGCGTTCACTACTTCATTATTACAATAAGGCGCTGGACCTGTACGACGTTGACGACATCAGAACCTGGAGAACAATCTGTCCCAGGTGCAACATAGCGAGGTCTCTACTGTGCCCGCCGACGTGCTGCTTCTAGTAATTGTTTGTTTCCTTTTAATTGTCTTATTTATGTATTAGTAGCTTTAGTCATTCTTATGTTTTAATTAATGAGGGACCCACCGTAATTGGTTATGCTGTAGTGGTCCCCATGGCTAAGGATTTTTCTTTTTTCTATGTATTCATGTACAAAGATTGTAGTTAGGCGAAGCTACATAAATAAAAATAATAAATAAATAAATAAATAGATAAATTCTGAGTAGAGTTAAGCCGTTTGACCGTGCTATGGAAAATGTTTTGAATTAGCCGAGCAATGGCATATACAACACGCAAAACAGTACACAGACTTGCACCTAAACAGCTGCATTTGAATTCTGTGGTGCCAGAAGGACCAAAGGAGGCTACACGTCAAGCTCCAGAAACATAAGCTCGACCGGATAGCTGAAGAGGTATAAAAATTTCTATAGATAAGCGTATAGCTTTCTCGAAATAAATCTACCGCGTCTTCGAAGAAAACCGCACCACTGGGGCAAATATGCCGGATATCCGTGAATAAGAAACTACACGTACTGTACTTGCAAATAATTCTAATTACAGCCAGGCCCAAAATGTTCATGGTAAACGTTTTATTTTGTTCCTCAAAAAACAAATACTTGAGAGACTTATAAAACATATCTTGCAATAGAAATGAGCCTAAACAATGCATTTACACATGGAAAACTACAGAGGTGTCAAACTCGACGAAGCGACATGGAGATAACAGCGGAAATCATGCAGTCCTACCACGACCTCAAAACATTTTACCATAGCACGGTTTAACGGCTCAACACAACATGAAGTATCGATGAAGTACCCTTCATAAACACAAGTAAAGCGACAAAAAGGTCGAGTGACCGAACAGAAATCGGCCAATGTATAAATGTCATGAACCGTACGAAATTGTGTCGACTAGTTAACCCTATTTTCAGTATTTTACACAATATCATTGTCGCCTTGACAGGCAAGAAATCCGGTACAAGCTGAAACAGCAGAGATTTGCCAAAGTCAGCTGCTACAACGGCCACAATATCTTTGCCTTTCAGTAAATAGTCAAAACATTTCAATTGAAGTGGCTTTAAACAAAACGACGGAAAGTTACAACGATTAAAACCAGATCGAAGACGACTTAGCACAGACGGTTTCTCCGTCATCCTGATTTTGGTACTTTTGATTATGCAAACATCTGTAATTTATTACACCCAGGATTTCAGAGTGTAAGGTGGCACGTGACCAGCCGATGCCAGGGTATTTTCCCGCCCCGCACTCAAGATAGGGAAAAGGCCCTGGGAACGAGGTTGGAAAGGCTTTTTAGGTATAGCAGAATGCTGTTTTTCATTTAGAAATATCTTGCTTTAGAGATGTTTTAGTATTATGCGAATAGGGAAATTGAAACACTGAATAGAGGATATCTCCAGAAAATTGCAGCAGTAGATTGAGAGCTTCTGTGTTGTTGCCATGTCTACATTCTTGGCTCCAGTCCCTTTCTGTGTTTGCGGCCGTTGAGGTTGAGTCTTGCTTGGAACACGCATGGTAGCCATATTGCCTTAACCCGCTCCATTAGATTGTTAGGAGTCGATGATCCTTGTTTAAGACAACACATGAAAACTACAGTTTTAAAAAAAAAAACAGATCCAGCGGCATAACTGTTGTCACGGCAACGGCACTACGGATGTCAGATGGGAGTAAAACCCACGCACAAAATGTGGAATTGCTTATATTCACCCTAGTTTTCTTCCGGTTCGCTTTACTTGGTGGTTGGGGAAACTGACTATCATTAATATTTACAACAAAAGTCACGTTTTAGACTGACTAAATTTATTTCATACATATTGAGGTTTACACATGAAAAAAAGTCGGTGTAAAATTCGTACAAAGTACATAAACAACAAATTAGAAAAGCCACGGACTGTGAAAACACACCCTTCGTGTAATGAGAGACACGAATGAGAGCATTTCAGAGTGACGGGCAACAAGATTTGCTGTCCTTGAAAAAGTGATAGAGGACTTCATAGGAAGCAAGAAAGCATAGGCACGAGAGCAAAGACTGAGAGAGACATTACCCTCAGGAAAGTTAAAAAAGTACCCCCCGTTTAACTCAATGACTAGCGAGCAGCATTGACTTGTTAGGTTAGCGAACAGCAATGACTCACTGGACTAGCGAACAGCATTGACTTGTTAGGTTAGCGAGCAGCAGTGACTCCCGGAGTTAGCGAGGAGCAATTATTCACTGGGTTAGCAAGCAGTAGTGACTTTCCGGGCTAGCGAGCAGCAATGACTCCCTGCGCTAACGAGCGGCAATGGCTGCCTGGGTTACCGGGCAGGAATGCCTCCCTGGGCTAGCGAGCAACAATGACTCCCTAGGCTTGTAATTAGCGGTGACTCCCAGAGCTAGCGAGCAGTAGTGACACCCTGGGCTATCGAGCAGCAATGACTCCCTGGGTTACCGAGCAGTATTGATTTCTCATACCAGCGGGACCTTTGCAAGAAATGATTATGATTTACTTGTTTTTCATTTATTGAAAGGGCGAGCGGGAGTTAAGAGAGTCTCTCTGGTCGTGTTATATTGTGCAGGTGGAAAAAAGGGCTGCTGAAATGCAGCGAGGATTCTTCTTAAGTGCCCAAGGACAAGATTGCTGACAAATGATTTTAATGATCTGTCGCTGAAGCCGCTTCTAAAACAACTGTCATTGTTAAACAAGATTAAAAAATCGCCGATACACAAACCACTCGATCTAAATAAAACCTATTATCCAAACCCACGTTCAGAACGATCAGCTGCATTTTTTAGCTGAAGAAAGCCACGGAGGGGCGGCTTGTGGGTAACGCTGTAGAAGCCAAAAACTACAAGGAATCGCCTACGATAATATAAACGCTCGAAACGTAGAATCTACAAGAGATCTGATCAGCCAAAAAACTATATCAATGAAGACAAACAATAAGCTGCAAGCCTGATACCACGTGACAAACTTTTTCAGACACCAATATGACAAGAACCGATAATTAAGTCATTTCAAAGTACGGAACTTGATTTAGTGAACGAGTTATTTTGCAATTCTTGTGCGTTGGTTCTTGGGCTAGCGTTACATATCTTCGCTACACAGTGCCGACGAAAGGACGAAACAGCTGTTCTCTATCGCAGTACTGCTTTTTCTGTTCTTGTCATGTTGGTGTCTCAAACCCCCTTTACGTGCTTTCAGCTTTGCAGTCTAACATTGTCGATAATGTTTCAGTCAAAACGCAAAACATACTTTAGGCTCTGTAAATTCCAAGGCGGCTCAAACCGCCCAGGGCATTTGAAAGCTGGCAAATGCCTCACTGTGAAGGACCTGGACCGTACAAAGTTCGCATGGTGGGGCCCGTTAGAATGCAAATGTCTCACCTATGGGGTAGTGTCAAAATCATAATTTATCGCGAAATGATTGCTGTGTACTAGTGCACTCTAAAAAGGGCTTCCAAGCAGACTCCCATCGTGTTCCCAAGATGTACTTAATTTTTTTTAACCTTTTGCATTCAATCTGAAGAATCTAAACTCTTTGCGGGTTTTTCCCAATTCTATAATAGGTTTAGTAAGAAGAGAAAAACTTGAATATATTATGTGATAACAAGATAAAATCCACCAAGCCTTCTGGGTGAATACAATCAGTGACATCACAAGTTCCATAAGGGAACTGCAGTTCAGGGTCGCTCGCGCCGTTTTCTTCCAAAACTTCAAGTTCGGCTGCTAAACCTGCGCTTTTTAGAGACCGCTGATTATATATCGCTTGAGAAGAAGAAGGGGTGGGGCGAGGAGGATATTTGGGTAAAAAAACAGGAAAATTTAGCTGATACCCCCTTTAAGGACGTTCGCGCCCAAAACTCCCCACACACAGATTTTTTTAAAACTTTGATTGCACTTAAAAAATGATAAGATAAGATTAAAAACGTAAACAAAATTCGTTCAAACCGATCTTAAGGTGTGTTGTCAGTAAACACAAAGGTGTGTAATCATTACACACCTTTTGTGTTTCCTTACACACATTGGTGTGTTCTCTTAAACCGTGAAACAGAACAGCGAAAAAGTGTGTCACCACTACACACCTTGATGTGTTAGGAAACTCACAAGGCGTGCTAGGGAAACACACCTTATTTAAGAATGTAGGTGAATACAACCAGTGACATGAAAAGTTCCATAATGGAACTGCAGTTCAGGGTCGCTCACGCCGTTTTCTTCCAAAAGTTCGGCTGCTAAACCTGAGCGTTTTAGAGACCGCTGATTATATATCGCTTGAGAAGAAGAAGGGGTGGGGCGAGGAGGAAAACAGTAAAATTTAGCTGATACCCCCTTTAAGGACGTTCGCGCCCAAAAACTCCCCACGTACAGATTTTTTCTTAAAACTATGACTGCAGGTACAAAATGATTAGATTGGATTAAAAAGGTAAAAAATAATCGGGGGTCACCGATTCGTTTTGAAGATAAGGCGTAGCACAGATCATAGTATTTCTAGGATTTCCAGTCATTCGAGGCAATTCTGGCCGGATTCATTACCATCGTCATATATTTAAGTTGAAGAATCATATGTAAGTTATGTTGTGTTTAACACAGCATATATAGGCCTATTTGATAGATCTTTGCTACATATATCATTAAATCAGCTAAAATCAGCCTTAAAAACTGCAATTTCTAAGTCACGCACACGTCTATCCATGTACCAA
>JAEMPF020007314.1:607-8107 GCA_022496165.2 Catalaphyllia jardinei | reverse complement strand
ACTTTTTAAGAGAGCCAAAGTAAACTCCACATGTTTCTACTGGTTTCCGGCCGCCATGTTGGAGTCCCTCAGACAGGCTCCAACATGGCGTCTCCATACTAAACACTGTAAACTTTAATACCTTTTGCCGAATAACTCGAGTTCGGAATATCGCAAATCCCCCAAACTTTGGCACGTTATTTATTAATTACTCTTCTGCGATATTTCAGTTTCTTTACTCAATTTATTGAATGGTAAGCGATTTTATTTTTCCCTTTCGTGACAATTAAGCTTACCTGCGTGACGTGAAAACCACCAATAGTCTCCATTTTTGTCTTCAATTAATTCAGGAAGATCACAATCTGTGCTAGGGTGATGTAACTCTGATTAAAAAGACTAATGCTGTAGAGTTTATAAAGTACAGCGACAAGTAAACGAAAACATAAACTGGCGCTAATATTAATGTATCTGATGTAAGGCCTTCTGCACCGAAATTGATTGCAACGGACAGTTGTGGGAAAGACCCAGTTGAATTAAAAAAAGCTCATTCTAGAAAAAAAAGAGAGCGAGAGCATAAATGGTGCAGAAAGCCAAATTTATTCGCCAGTAGACCATATGAAGGTCTGAGAAGCACTTACGCGAATCTTGTTTTAAAGACAGCAAAGTCGGCGTAAACAATTTTGACTGGCTGATAAAGGAAACTTCTGACGAGACTGAAATAGAAAATCCAAAAGTAAGAAAACACGTACACAGTGCTCGGGCAAACAATGTTGCTAACTCTCAGTGACAAGGAGTTCCACTAACCCACACAGCACAATTATTTGGACACAAGAATTTTTAGAGCATCGAGAACTAGAGTTCGCTTTTGACATAACAACAGCAATCTGTGTCAAACATGCTGGCCAACATATATATAAAAAAGCTTTCAGCCTGCCCAATGCAGCAGCGAGCAAGCCTCTACCTTTGGAAATAAAAGCCAGAAAACCGACTGTGGAAAAGACTCCGCGTCTTGTTTAGCAGTACAGATAAAGATTAAATAACTATTTTATACAAACTATTTTATAAGAATTACCACATTTTGACTTTTTGATGACATTTTCACATTGGTTATTTTTAAACCGAGGTTGACACATTTCCTTTTCATGTTTCGTAACTGTCGGCATTTGCAAATTCGCGAAGTTTTATAAATTGAATTTTTAAAAAGTATCTATTATTTTTCTCTCTCTTTTAAAAGTAAAGTCTTTCTGTCGGCCAATTAGTGTATAAACACATATAAAAATATGAAACATAGAGCTAACATAAACTGAATATCGTTTCCTTTGCTGCTTGTTTGTTACCCGTAAATGGCTTCCAACCTTTGAAATTTGTCGGTCATGAAAAAAAAAAATCTCAGTATGTATGAAATAAGAACATCACACCATAGAAAGTGTTTGAAGCAGTGGTTAAAAGACGAGCAGGCGCATTTGATGGGGTTAAATACCACGAAGCGCGGCCGAGTGGTTTTAGACGCGATAAAACACGTGCGGCGAGGTTTTTGAAGGGCTTAAAAATCACTCTTGGAAAAGCGTGCGTCAATAGACAATTACACTTTTGGGAACCTTTCAAATTAACATATGAGAAAAACATTCGGCATTAAATTGGTATGCAAGAAAATCAAATCTCACACGTGTTTTGAACATTTCTGCTTCTAACCGAAGAAGGCGAAAGAATAAAAGTGCCGAGGAAGAGAGGAATTTAATCCACAATGCGGCGCCAAAATCAATACGTGCAGTGATCTATTTTTTTGTTTGTTTGCTGGGATGGCAGAATGGTAGGAAGACAAAGATCTGAATTTAATCCACAATGCGACCCCAAAGTCAATACGTGCAGTCACCTAGTTTTTTTTTTTTATTGCTGGGATGGCAGAATGGTAGAAAAGACAAAGATCTAGCAATCGAGAACTGACAAGTCTTAAGTGCAACGATTCCACACTGATATAGCCAATATGACGGCTGAGTCACTGACCTTTTACTTATTCAATTTGTTGAGGTAATAAATGAATTTTCAAAAGTCACGTGCAATGCCTTTACATCTGATAAAACATTGAATAATAATGCAAAGTGTTTTATCAGCTTTTAATATTCAGTCTTCTTCACTGCATAAAATCCGAACGCGTCATTGGTTAAAATTGATCACGTGAGTTCCCGTTACCTAGCGATATCAAAGTTACAGAGTGCGTTATTAATATAATGCATATTCAAACGTACATGGCTTCAAGTTCAAGATTTTCCGAGGTTGAGGTTGAGGTTCAGTCAGCTTCGCTTTGTGCAGTATTGAAAATGTCTCATTCCATGTACAGCAAGCGCGTGCGTGTATTTGAAAACAAAATACTCACAACAGTCTCTAACCCTTAAACAAAACACCCCATAACAATAAGGAAAAGGTTTATCACTGCACGTGATGTATTGTTAACCATTTGATAGGTCATTGGCTTATGAATTATTAATGACTTTCTGAACGATTATTGTTCACTCGTTGCGATGCATTGCAACTCGTGTATAAAACAACATCTGGGCGCACGCTCTGTGGAAAAATCTCTATTTTAGCGGCGTTTTGGCGGATGAACTTGGTAATGTAGTGGTGCAATAGGGATGTTAGGAAACGGTAGGTTCGGGTTGGATACTGGATGCTCACTTACAAAATTTTCTATTTGTTTTCAATTTGTGGAAGAAAATTGATTGCTAATTTTAAAAAAAAGTGTCTCGAAAATGCCATCGACGGTTTCATGCAAGGGCCAGCTTCTAAGTTATTTCTTTGTCGGCTGGAAGGTCCGGCTGGAAGGCTTGAAAATGCTGCCCGAGGCCGCAGACCGAGGGCAGCATTTTCCGGCCGGAGGTCACAGTTTTTCACTGTACGGACCGACCTAAGCCGGAAAATAACATGTTTATTTTTTTTCCTACAGTAAATTGGTCTTATAGATCACAAATGGGTTTCTTAACGCAACTTTGTCATTGAACTGGCTTGGGCGCCGTCTACAAACGATATGTGAAAAATCTTTGCAACTGAGCGAGTAATTAAAATACTAGACCAAGATGTATTAAACAGCAGATATTTTTCGATCTACTTTATGATAGTTGCATTTATTTCACCAGTTACGTTCTCCAAAATTGTTTTTCCGGTGTGAAATTTCGTACGAAGTGTGAAGTTTTTCCACAAAAACAATTTGTCAGTCGCTGCTACCAAAACCTCTTATAATCAGGCTTTTCTGCCGTAAATTAAATAGAAGAAAGCCGTGAAATTTGTTAAGTTTAATCCAGGTATATTCTTCTAAATACTGCAACGATCATGGGTAAACCATAGGTAACCCAGGCTCACTGTGCGTGACACGTGACATAACACGGGCAAATTATAGAGAACATATGAGGCGAAATTTCATGGTTCTCCTTTCAGTGGCACTTCTCGATCGAGGGAAATACTCCTGCACGAGGTGGACAAGTAAATAAATGGCGAACAAGCGATTAAACAGTTTCCCGGTGACCACCTTCGAATAAGAAATCACGAAAGTAACACGAAAAGGGCTGGATTCTGATTGGAAACAAAAAATATTTTTATGCCCAATCACAGACAAGGAATTTAATTGGTTTCGGAACTGGTCGCAAGGGGATCCTCTTTTGTTGCTGTAAACTTTGCCACTTCGACTTCCTCATGACCCAACTATCTGCCATTGGGTCTTTGAAGGTGAGTTAAGGAGTGTTTCCCTCACCTTTGAATCTGTCTTACATTATATAATAACCCAAGTTATTATAGCATTTTGATTGTTGTGCCGCGTAGCACTATGAACATAAATGAAGTAACAGAGAATTAACACTGAAGTGTAAATTTGCTAACTTCAGAGCTGGTTAATTCTCTGTTACTTCAATTGTGTTCATAGTGCTACGCGACACAACATTCATATGTACCCTTACTTTCTATTCGCTGCGATTCACCATCTAAATCGACCCCGACTTTCTCTGTCCGACCACGTAGCTCAGTCGGCAGAGTGACGGTACATCTAATCCGGAGGTCGTGGGTTCGTGGGGTCGTGGGTTCGGGGTTTTTTCTTTACCTCGTGTGGTTCCCTGATTCCCTTTGCTAGGGCTAACGCCCAGTGGGTTATTCATGGGTTAAATTTGCACTAAAATTTACACTTCAGAGTTAATTCTCTATTCTAGCATTTTGATCGGTTCTCGCCTATGATCTATAAGAGGACAAATGCACGATTGACATTATCATTACAAAATGTTAAGGCACAGAAAAGCATTTACCAGGTTAGAGAAGCAGGAAGAAGACAGATAAAGCCGCTTCTTTTAGGAAAGGATACAGAAAAAAAAATTTCGAGCAGTCTCAATCGCAGTCGAAAGAGACTAAACCACGCATAAAATTGGTCTTGGTAAGCCTACAAACATTGCTTTATCTCGAATTTAACAAACTCAATACACAAAATGTTTCTGAGATGAATTGTTTTAAAAAAATCAACTTTTCCTAGTCTCAAAATAATTGTTGACACACTGATTGATGTCAGGAATGAAACATCATAACATCAAAACATCACATCTTAAAATCAGATAAAACAAACATATAACCTTGCTTAATGTTCCTGTCCATTTGAGAGCAAAGCAGCGAGCTAAGTATAGCCAAACACAGCTCACGGCCAACAGTAACGCAGCTAAATTGTGTCTCCGACACTATATCAAACTGATTTGAGAGTCACCAACCACAGAAGCCAAAAAACCTCCACCGCCATTTACGCTCCTTTCATTCAAAACTCGAATCAAAATGGCCTGTGGGTTGACCGCAACCACAAGTTCACCGAGGATATTTTTTCAACTCCTGCAATTTTCAAGGCAACGTCCAAGCTTTTCGGCTCACTGGGCTGCTCTGATGACAAAACTTGACTTGATTTTTCCAGCATCGTCTTCAAGATTTGTAGATTTCGCAGTTTAATTCTGCTTTCGCTGGAAGTTTTCATTCCACGAGGAGCGACGCTTGTGTCAGGATTGACAGCGGCGTGATATTCCTCGACCAATCACAATTCTTTGTTACGCATAGTAACCAATAAAATTGCTTCATTTTGTATAGATCATAGATTACATCAAATGGGTTTCTTTCGTCTTCGCCAAATTGGACAAGAGCCGGCTTCTGTGTTATGATGAAGTATTTTTAAATAAATAAAAGCTTTTTGTGTAGTAATTTGTGTCGTTATTATATTAACCAAATATATTCTGTTGCCGTACGTCTGTTCAGTAATAGGTCACACAAGAAGAACATCAGTGACACACTCGGCTATCGCCTCATATAACACTCTTTTGTTCTTACCACATTTTGACGTCATCTGTGATCTATTACTGAACGGCACAACTCTAAAAAGCAAAAGTAACCCCACCCAAAAGCCGGCTGTGGAGAAGACCCCTTGTCTTAGTTAGCAGCATTGATAAAGATTAATGGAGTAAATATTTTTTACAAGATATATTTTACATGAACTACCATATTTTCCTTTTCTTTAAATGAGATTTTCACATTGGTTATTTTTAAACTGAGGTTAACCCATTATCTTTTCATGTTTTATTATTGTAGGCATTTGCAAATTCCCGGTGTCATATATCAATTGAATTGTGTTTAATAACCAGTATTAACTATCTTTGTCTCTCTTTAAAAGTAAAGTCTTTCTGTCGGCTAAGTAGTGTATAAACAAGTAACAAAATATGTAACTTATAGTTGTTAACAGAGAATGATTATTGCTCCAAGTTGTGGATGGGCGCTGTTTCTTGCTGTTCACTACCCATAAATTGCTTCTAACCTTTGAACTGTGTCTTTCATAAGAAAATCTCAGTATATATAAAATAAAAACATCTCAATATGGAAAGTGCCCAATGCAACGTTTAAAAACGAACACGAACGTGCTCACGTGCTGCGAGTTTTTTGAGCGGCTTCAAAAACATTCCTGGAAAAGTGTGCCTCAATAGACAATTATGCTTTTGAGAAGGTTGGAAATAAGCATAAGAGAAAAACATAAAGTACTAAATTGCAATGCAAGAAAATCAAATCTCGCACGTGTTTTGAACTTTTCTGCTACTAACCAAACCAAACAAGACATGTTGCATTGTTCCAGAGCTTTTCGGAATCCTTAAAATACTGAGAAAGATGCAGTGACAAAGGGGTCATTTAAAATTTTGTGGAATGGCAGAATGGTAGGGAAGAAAAAAATCTGGCAATCGAGCCTTGCACCCTCACGACTGAAAAGTCTTAGGTCCAACGCTTGGACATTGATATATCCAGTATGACTGCTAAGTTGAAAGAACATTATGTTTTCAACATTTGTTGTCTCATCTGCTGTGTTGGTACACATTGACATTTATAAGTCACGTGCAATGTCTTTCAGTATCTGATAAAACATCGAATACTATAAGCATTTTAGCAGCTAATAAGACACGCCATACTAATAAGGACAAATGTTAATCGATACGAAGTCACTGCTTGTGATGTTTAGTCGACTACTTGATATGTCCATGGGCTTATGCATTATTAATGAATTTTTGAACGATTAATATTTAGTCGTTGCGATGCATTAAAACTCTGTTACTACGCTCACTTGATGCATTGTAAACACGTCAACAAAAAAATCTTTTTGTGCACTTTCCATGGAATAATCTCCATTTTTGCAGAGTTTTGGTTGATAAACCTAGTAATGTAGTGCATGGTGCAATGTTAGGAAACACTAGTTCCGCGCTCCCTACTGGATGTTCACTTACAAATTATTCTTTTTTCTTTCATTTAGTAGAGAAAAATACGTTGCTAAAAAATGTGTTGCAAAAATGGCAAAGACCGTTCTCGCAACGGTCAGCTGCTGCGCAGAGAGAATAGTGAACATTCAATTAGGGGTGAATATTTGCGAGACATGCAAAGGTACATTGAATACACACCTGTACGAGAAATTGCAATCTCTTAGTCATGGGTTCGAATCCCGTTGAAGCCCTATTTTTTTTTTTTTTCAGGCTTCTTCTTTCCAATTGCTTAAATTGGAAAATTTACTGCGAGGATCATACTTCACTTGCATCTATAACCGCAGTTCAAAAATATGAATTATTTCATATACACTTTCATCATTTCACTCTTACGGGAGATATGAACTCACTAAATTGACCTTGCTCCCAATGTGTGGCTTCATAGCTCAGTTGGTAGAGCATCGCACAGGTATCGCGGAGGTCATGGGTTCGAATCCCGTTGAAGCCCTGATTTTTTTTCAGGCTTCTTCTTTGCAATTGCTTAAATTGGAAAATTTACTGCGAGGATCATACTTCACTTGCATCTATAACCGCAGTTCAAAATATGAATTATTTCATATACACTTTCATAAAATCAGTTTTGTGATATTTTCCCCTCTTATCAATATGCAGTTTAATTAAAATTGGGAAATCGGAGAAATAACTTTTGCAAAGTCCACATAATGATCAATAGTCATAATTATTTAAGGCCAAATGTTCAGCGATTACCATACATAGCTCC
>JAEMPF020017132.1:0-11131 GCA_022496165.2 Catalaphyllia jardinei | reverse complement strand
AGTCTCCAAATGAATGGCTCTTGAAGCTAAGCACGTAAACAGAACTCCGTATCTCTTCATTTCCTTTCTGCCTTCTTTGATGGAAAAGGGGCCAAAGTAGTCCACTGCACAAAACGTGAAAGGTGGAGCAGGTTCTACTTGGTCCTCTGGTAGATCTGCCATCTTCTGCTCTACCACTACAGACAACACAGGTCCTGATTTAGCTTCCAACTGCACTTGTTCCACCGATGATCCAGTAACCATTGGCTCTTATCTCATTCAAAGTCATTGCATGCCCTTGATGCTTTATCTTGTGAAAGTACTTGATAATGATGGTAGTCACGTTATTTCTTCAAGGTAAGATCACAGGGAACTTGATTTCAAATGGGAGTGAAGCATTTCGGAGGCGGCCACCGACCCGTAGAATTCCCTGCAAGTCAAGGAAGGGATCCAGCTTATGTAGGGAGGATTGCTTTGGACTAGACTTTCTCTTTGCTGGCGAGGCCAATCTTTCATCAAGGGATTTAACATGCTGTGAGGACTTCAACAACTTAAGCCCCTCAGCAAAGGTGGTGCACTGGACAGACTTGATGATTACATTCTCTGCTTTTTGAAGATCTTGCACTTGAGGCATGGCCTTCTCATTGCTGACTTTGTGCTCTGTAAAAGCTTGCCTTTGGAGCTACAGAAGACTTAAGGCAATGGCTCTTCTGGCATGAAACCAATCAGAAAAGTATTCCAAACGATCTGTAATCTTCAGCTCTTTCCTTGTCGACTTTGTAGCTATGACTGTGACTTTCTTGACCTCAGGATCACATGGCAGTACTTGGCTGGGATCTGGGAATACATTTTCATCAACGGGCCACTCATTCTCCTTCTGCTAAGAGAATGCAGGTCCTGTACACCACTTTGAAGTTACAAGAGCATTTGGACTGAGACCGCGGGAGGCGTCATCTGCCGGGTTTAGTGAAGTCGAGTCTTGAATGAGTTGAACTCGATTGGCAACAAAAACATGGAATCTACGACTTTCATTGGCGATGTAGCCCAAAACAACTTTGCTGTCAGACCAGAAGAACTCTTGGACGTCATCAAGGCTTAGATCCTGACGTATCTGCCTTGTAATTCAAGGCGTGGAATTGTGACAGGCTTGAGGGGGGTCCATCGTGATTTGCCAGCTACGAAGGCACAATGGATTCTGCCGGAATCATCTTGAAGCCTCAAATAGCTGCATTGACTGTAACCCTTAGTGCTGGCGTCAGAGAAATGGTGCAGCTCTTTCTTTACTACTGCCCCAAAGTCATCAGGTGTGAAGCATCTGGGAATCGAAAAGTGCTGAAAAACGTGCAGCTCGGTCCTCCATTTTTCCCACCTTGCTCTGATCACATCAGGTATTATTGGGTCGCCCCAATCCACACCATTGTGGCACAAATCTTTTAGAATACTCTTTCCTTCCAATAGGACTGGTGCAATAAACCCAAGCGAGTCAAAAATAGAGCTGAAGGTGGAGAGGATTCCCCTTGTGCAAGGACGGTCTTTCAATGCTATACGAAATTGGAAAGTGTCCAACTGACTACAGCACTGAACACTGAGTGCTCGTTCCATGTCAAGATCAAGATTTATGTTCCTGAGGTCATCAGCTCTGTCAATCATCGGGATGTTCTTTGGGACCTCCTTTTTGGAAACAAACTTCTGTAGATTAAAACCTCCTCTTCCGCACATTTCTTTTACCAACTTGATCAAATCGTTTGCCTCCTCAATCAAGACACAGGATTTTAATCCATCATCCACATAGAAGTCATTCCGTAGTAAGTCATTCTGCTATCTTGCGCAGTCTTCTTCAAAGCAAAATTGGTGAAACCAGGAGACGAGGTCAATTTGATCCTTTGAAAGGTCTCCATTCTCCCACCACAGGAAGCACAGTAGATCCCAGTACTCTTCAGCGACATACACTTGATAAAACCCTTTTTGGCAAACCCTTTTTGGCAAACCCTTTTTAGCCAAAACCCTTCTCTATCATGTTCTCCATGAAGGTGACATAGCCGTCACGGTATCTTCTTTTGAGTTGTAACAAGCGACGAAAGGCTGACTCACGGTTGTTAGGAGGAGCAACATTCGGATTCTTCAGGGGTAGGGGCAGCTCATAATGACCATTTTCTAGTTGGATAATTCCTTCCCTGGCGATGGTGAGGAATCTTCTGTCTTCTGTTGAGAGCCCCAATCCAGGAATAGATTCCTCTAAGAAGTCCCATTCAAACAATCGTCTCACTGCGAAGGGGTTTATTTCTTCTTTAGTTTGGGACTTGAGAACAAAGCTGCGGTTGCTACACCGGCCAGTATCAACTTCATATGCAAGGATTCAATTGCAAGACGACACTAAATGCTCCTAGTCTGGCTGGTTATCTTCTAACGGACTCACAGGGCCAATTATTCCCCATCCTAGGAGGGTGCGAACGGCATAGGGGTCTTCTCCCTTACCCAAAATAACTTCTTTAGGGTTGATCGCCTTGGGACAGTTGCAGCCAATTAGCAGTCCGATTTCCAAGCTTTTTTGATACAGCATAATCTTGTCTTTGATCTTTTGGAGATGTGGCCACACAGCTGCGACTTCAGGACTAGGAATTTGATCTCTTCTGGATGGAATCTGGTCTCTGGAGTACGTCCTAGGTAGCTCGACTTGAACTCGCTGGTCTATCCTCTCAACTACCAACCCTTCCACTCTGCTAATGGCGATTTCTTCACTTCCAAGCATGGTACTGAGGAAAAGTTTTGCATTAACTCCAGGGATCCCAAGTTTTTCTTTCACGTCAGTCTTGATAAAGGTAGTGTCACTGGCGTCATCCAATAACGCATAAACCTTGACTTCAAGCTTGGGGTGACTCTTATGAAACACATAGACTGGGATGATTAAAGAGTTTGTTACAATGTCATGCTCCCTCACAGCGCTACACACACTGACATTGGGGTTGGAGTTAGTACTGTCGTTGTTCGCAACCTCTAAGCTTGCTTGGTGACTTTGGGCCGTATCGGACCGAGTTGATTCAGGCGTATTCTGGTTGCTAGATCCTTCTCTATACATAGGGTCATGAAGTGGAGTTGGATGCTGCCTACCGCATTTCTCGCAATTTAATCTCAACAGTTCTTTGATTGATGACCCCTTCTCAGGCATCCAAAGCAGAGGCCTTTTGATCTAACCAGTGCTAAGCGCTCGCCAATGCTCTTCCTGCTTAGTTCTCCGCACTTGTGAGGTGGGTGGTTACCTCTGCAAAAGATGCATGAACTTTGCTTTTTCGGCTCTTGCTCTGCATTAGACCTTCCTATGCCCTCGTTAATCATGGTACGAGAGGAAAACGATGCAAAACTGCTAGCTCCTTGACTTCTCTTTACTCGGTTTCTGTCAGGCACCTTGATTCTTTTACTTTTCAAAGCTTCAGGAGAAAAGACCAGATCATTTGCGAGATCTGCTTCTTCTCTGACAAATTCTACTAGATCATGGAAGGATACCGTTCTCTCTGTTTTCTTCAGGACATCACATGCTTGGCGACACTACCTGCAGCCTGACTTGAGGGGCAGTCTGGTGCTAATTTCCTGTAGTAACCTTGTTGAATTTAGTTCTTCCATGTACTTCATGGACTGCATGGCCCCTTCACAACGGACAAGAAAATCTGAGAAATCTTGAAGACTGGAGCTATCTCCTTCGACGATCTGCGGCCAATTTAGCAATTTAGCCTTATAAGCTTCAGCTACTCGAAATGGGTTACCAAAATGCTGAGCCAAGAGCTTACAAGCTTCTTCATAACCTTTCTCAGAATCCCAGGTCAAGAAACCTTTCACGACTTCATGGGCTTTGCTCAAAAAGTACAGTTTATCCTTTTCTGAGTCAACATTCTTCTGTATCATGGCATCAAAGGCAGCTATGAATGTCGGGTAATTAAAGTAACTTCCTTTAAAGACAGGCGGTTCTTGAGACGGAAGCGTACTGGCTCTTTGCTGGTTGACTAGAAGAGCGCTTAATTCCGCTTGTTCGCTTGGAGACTGACTATCTGTTTAAGAGTTGCGTCTTGAGGTGTTGTTGGCTCATCTGGAGCGAAATGGTTATCTTGACTGGGGGCTTCTCTTACTGGAGGCGTCGGCGGGGCGAAAGGAACTGCTTCCGGTCTCAACAATGAAGGTTCATGTTTTATGACAGTTTTTCCGACATCAAATTTAGCTTTGCAGGAACTTACTTCGATCTAGGCCGTTCTTCACTTCTTCGTTCATGACAAATTTGATAGCTTCCTCTTCAGCATCTGCCAAGGCGATCTCTTTTTCCAGCTGAATTCTTCTTAAATTGGTTTCATGGTCCAAGTACTTCATTTCAACTTTTTAGCTTCGCTGCTCTGGCCACCACCTCTACTCTCTTTGACATGACTGACAACCTAGAAGACCTTGAAGAACCTGATACCTTTGTTCTTCCAGAACGGCTTGATTTGGTTGACTTGGTTTCTTGCCTACCAGATTTGAATTCTTCGTGCTTTCGTTGTTCGATTGAACAAAGGATTTTGTTTAGTCACATTCGACATTCAGTAAACTCCCAATCGCACAGATCAAAATATCGGTAAGCGGCACCTTTAGCGCTTTCATCATCAAGTAACTCGTCATAAGATCGGTATGCCTGATTGAGCTCCTCTTTAATTACATGTACATCCAGGATTTCTCTTTCTTTTTCTTATATTATTCTTCGGCACCCGGGTGGGAGTCGAGCAATGAGTAAATTCTTCCAACATGTTTACGCAATTTGTTTTCCACTTCTTGTTTCCTTAGAGCGCGAACTTCCAATTGATAGTCTCTGCCTTTGTCGGTCAAAGTCCGCTCATGTAGTTCTGTCAAATTTGGAAGATCGTATTGCCTGCCACAAGGACTATTATGTACTTCGTCTAAACTAAGACCTCTTAAATCGCATAGTTCATTTGGAATTTCGACTTCTGCTCATTTCTTCTCCAATGAGAGAAACTTTCGAACTGTAACTCGAGGTGATCGACTACCACTATCGCTCATCCTCAACAAACTTTAATTCCAGCCAAAGGCGTCAATTGGCAATATTTTACTGTAGCGGCAAGCGAACATCAAGGCCGAATGAGGTGCCAAGAAAAATCGTTACCAGAGAAAATACCACGCCAAACCAGGGGATACGTTACAGAGACATTTAATCAATCTCGTAAACTGTAAGCGAATTAAAAGGGGACTTGCATCAACAATTGTATTCAATTGAACACATGGCGACATAATAGCGTAAATGACTGTAACATAATAAAAGGAACTAACAAATGAACTAATTGGCAAACACAAGGTATATACAAAATATAAACACAAAATATAGACGAAAGAGCTTGCCCCATTTGTGTTTCTTTGTTATGAACTTATGCCTTTTGTCCATATTAAGTAGTCACCACCCTTGTATCATCAAGCGGTTATTTCTAGTCATAATTTTCCTTTTTTCTCGATTGGGGCAAGCTACAAAAGGGAAAACAAACGAATACAACTTACATATCGGTCCCTATACGCCAGTGGCTTGAATCCAAAACTTAACAAATCAACTTGTGATGAACAACGTGCATGAACGGCGGGCAGTGAATAATGAGAAAAGGTAAACGATATGATAACTAAAAATCAGCGGGAAAGAAAGACTGTATGAAGGAATCAAATGACACAATGGCTAACTTTAACGCAAATGTCACGCAAGTGTAAAGTCACGCATTTACACACGCAATTAGCTGTGCCACGGTTGCCTCCTGGTGTTCTGTAGGTGACGTGCCCATACTTTACGGTCGTCAGTACCCATTCTCTGGTCGACAAGGGCCAACGTGTGATTGTCATCCAGTTGTCCAACCGCTTTAAGTGTGGTAAAACTTCTTTGCACAAGGTGCACCAAATCATAAAACCTAGCATCTTCTCCATCGCGAAGAGATCGGAACTTTGTGATATCCTGAGTTATGGTGTCTGCTACGTATCTAGGGTCGCCGTAGACTGAATCTAGATAGCTCCATGCTGCATTGTAGTCCGCACCGATACCCTGTATAAAGTGCAGTGGTCGCCCTTGCAGACTTCTACGAAGGAAAGAAATCAAATCTCTCTTGCTGTATCTGCTATCCACCCCATGTTTAAAGTCGAACCGGAATATTGCATAGTCCCTGACGTCCCCTACGAAGCGAGGCATCTTTGGCTTTTCCATTTTAAAACCACATGGAACATTTACACTGCCTTTGGGTTTGGTGCCATTGTTACAACCACCTCCATTTCCTTCGGCATTTTCTTCAGGTGTCAGGTGTTTGATTCCTGACTCAGCTTCTGTTCTGTTTGCAGCTGACATTCCTTTACCTTGTACAGCTGATTTCCATCTCAATTACACTCTCTGAATCCTTTGCTCTGCTTTCCAGCTCCGAAGTTCCGTTCTCCAATACAGAATTTTCACTTTTCACGTCCAATGTTCCATTGTCGAATGCTCATGCTCCATTGTCCAATCCTGCCATTTCTCCTTTCAAAGCAGATTTCATTTTCAAGTAATCCTTTGCACTGATTTCCATCTGAAGATAGAATTTGAAGATAGAAGTCCTTGCACTCTTCCAACCATTTCTCCTCCTCTTCGAATGCTCCATTGTCAATTGCATGTATTCCTCTTACTTTACCACCAAGTTTTCGAACGCTGTTTTCATACCTTGAAAGGCTTCCATAATTTCGTCTATGGGTCTGCTTTCTTTCAGCTTTTTGCACAGGGTGTTTCCATGACGGGTTAGTGCTGCCTTCGCTGTCCTCTGCTTCCTTTTCATCTCATCTATTGCCTCTTCTGCCATCATAAGTTTTCACCCTCAGGACTCCGGTTAGGAAAAGAAATCGAAGGAAAGTGGTCGGTCAGATGAAAACCGCCAAAGAATCAAATTATGAGTAACTCTGAAGAATCCCAAATTGTATAAATTTTACAAGAAATTATTCGATCTGAAACAGATAGAGAGAAAAACATTCTTCAACAATAGGACAAACCGAAAATAAGGGGCCTAAGTACATCTTATTAACCTAAAACTATGAACAGATTTGACTAAGAAAACCCTTACAGAAATCAAAGGAACAATTGACCAAACCAAAACCTAAGAAAACAGAAATTGTAACTTTAAACAACTGACTTACTTTGTGACGGGATTCAAGAGCTAAAATAAACGGCAATAGTGAACAATGGCTCCCATATTCGGCTGTCGGCCAACCGTCGGCCAACAGGTTACCCACACATTACCAACAGTCGGCCAACACTGTCAAGTAGACCACAAATTGACTGAAAATAGAGGCAAAAACTTTTCCAGTTGAAAAAAGTAAATAGAAATCTGTCAGTCATACCAGATCGTGCCTTTTATACCTATCTCCTTGATCCTCTTAAACTCATCCTCTCAACTCTTTTTATGTAGTTAAGAAGCAATAAACGAGTAAATGTTTACGATCATTTTAGTTTGCCCAACCAACACGTTACCGACAGGTTGCCAATAGGTCACCGACTCTTGGCCGACAATCTGCCAACACTTTGGCCTCAAACATAATGTAAACTGTTGACAGCCGGCTGTCTGTATGCTGATTGTTGGCCAACTGTCGGCGAACTGTTGGCCAACAGTCTGCTGACAGTCGCCCGACAGTTGGCCAACACTCTGCCGACAGTATATTTTGAGAACTATTCTTAACTATTATCACGAAACAGTAGTAACAGTGAAGTTGAAGTTACTTAACAGATAAATTCTTATCAGTATTTTTATTAGTGATTGAGTCAAGCTGCTCCTCAAGCATGTTAAGGCATTGCTGAAGCCTAATTTGCATAAAGTCTGAAAACGACGTCAACTCACTTTTGGCTGTGTCGACAAGACGGATCATGTGACCTGTTATGAATGTTTCACTGTATCAAAGTCCATGTTGTGGCTGGAATGGTGGACATGGCTTGCAACTTTGGAGTTTTGATCGAAAACTGCCACTGCCTTTTTGTGCTCCGCAATTCTGGTCTTTAATGGTCTTTCTGCCGATGCCATATAACTGATATAAATTGAAATGCTATGGCAGTTTTCTTATTGTCCCCAATATGGTTGTGGCCTGAATGGTTGACAGTGAATAAACAATTATTGGATGAGGTTTTTGTGATATCCAGAATAATCAAGGTCGAGGTAAGGGTTATCAGCCAAAGCCGAAGGCTGAGGCTGATAACCCTTACCGAGACCCTGACCGTGACCTTGAGTGTCCTTAACATGATAACTGTATAATCTGCAGTTATGATGTCACAGACGCTGATTTCGAAAATTCACTGTATGCTTTCGGCCAATCAGAAAAGAGTTCATAGCTCAGTTGGTAGAGCATCGCACCAGTATCACGGAGGTCAGGGGTTCGAATCCTGTTGTAGCTTCTTTCCATTTGCTTAAATTGGAAAATTTACTGCAATGATCACTCTTCACTTTCATCGACAACCACAGTACAAATATGAATTACCATAAAGACTCGTGTATAAGCATGGTTTCGGAAAAAAAATAAAAACTCCAAAAAGCACTCGACATTAAAGAAAGTTCATTTGTTCCCAGAAGATGTTAACAATAAACTCGATGAAATCTGTGTATTTCCAATGCAGCACAGCAATTCAAGTGGATGTTTACAGAAAACCTACACACACCGACCGTTATCTCGATGTCCTTTCATGTCACCCTTTTTGCCACAAGAGATCAGTAGTCAACACTTCGCTGAAAAAAGCCAAGAACATTCCGTCTACGAATAAAGGAAGACGAGAAGAAACGAAATGAGTCAAAGTGGTACTGCGAGACAACAATTACCCTTTAACAACTTGTCGCTAACATAATAGTAATAAATGTGACCTTCCATAGGAAAACACGTCTTATTGAACATTTCAATTTGGGCCAAACGGCGTTTCAAACGCCCTGAAACAGCGTTTGCAAGGCGTTTGCAAAGGGTTTGGAAAAAGTTTGAAACGCTTTTAAAAGGGTTTGCAAAGCGTTTGAAAGCGTTTGGATGGAGTTTGTCAAACGTTTGAAAGCGTTTTAAAGGAGTTTCTAAAGCGTTTGAAAGGAGTTTGTAAACCTTCTGAAAGGAGTTTGTAAAACGTTTGAAAAGAGTTTGCCTAGGGTTTGCAGAGCGTTTGCATGGTCAGCATGCGAAGGGTTTGCAAAGAGTTTGAAATCGTTTGCTAAGGGTTTGTATGCTAACAAAAGCCATCTTACATGTAGTTATAATTTTCATAAAAACTCTTCAGAGCGTTTTTATTCGGCTTCGGTGGTTTTGACAATCGGTCGTTTGCTTCTAATAGTGATCCCGTACAAAACTTCTGAGCGAGACACGGGCGAGATTTTGGAGCAACTTCAGAATGCCCCGCAACTCACGCCCTCCTTAATTCTACTGCTACCGTGGTCCGCGGTCCGCAGTCGGCTAGCAAGGTTATATGATGTACTAAGTGTTAAACTCCAGTGCTACCGCGGTCCGCAGTCCCGTAGTCGATGTATTAAACTAAGTGTTAAACTAAAGTGCTACCGCGGCTCGCAGTCCCGTAGTCGATAAATAAATATTTAACTATGAGTTGAACTTAAGTGCTACAGCCGAGATTCTGGCCCTTTAAAAATGTCTCGCTGGTGACAGAACGTGGCGGTAATCAGGCAGACAGGAGCGATAAAAATTGAACATATTCATACGACAATCGAACAACTTGCATTCCGTTTGTGACATTCTGAAAGCTCATCCGCAGTCACGCTGTTGCTCCTTGGCAGGTCGCTTCGAAAGCTTCATTTCTCGAAAATTTTATTTAGCACTTCGATTTTAAATGGGTCTTCGGTTTAATACCATGAGAAGAAGCATCAACCTTTTAGTTAATCTGGTGTTCGATTTGGAAGCCGGGCGATTCAAATTTCTGGGTGAAAATCTGCTTGGAATGGTCGAAAATGAGCTTTCCATCCTTGACTCCATGTTATAACGTGTAGTAACAATCAAAGCAAAACCCACCAAATCTCTCAAATTCGCCAATTTGAGCCGCAAATGTTTTGTAACGAGCGAACAATTTAAGTGGAATGCATTATTTCAAATTCTTCGGAAGCTTGAGAAAAAGTTTAGACAAAACGTACGCAGAATTACGCAGCATGCACATGATTTGTGTTGTTAATGTCGCATGTAACAATAAACAATTGCACCCAACAAATAACGGATCGTTTCGGTAAATTATCTGTTCAGAAGGCCTTTTCCCCATGCAGTGCTCTCGTGCATTCGCCAGCATGCGGATAGTGAACGGAAACAAGGAGATTTTTTTTTTTCCGCGACATTTTCAAAGCGGGTTTTCGAAGAGCATTTGAACCATTTCTAAGGAATTTCCAAAGCGTTTCCACATTCTAAAGGGTTTCAAAGTTCCGGGAATTGCTTCAAATATTCTGAGAAACAAATCGGCTTTAGTCACGGGAATTTGTACAACCTTCACTTGCTTTCAAACTCTTCGCCCGCGAAAACATGGCTTTCTGGAAACAGGATTGTGCTTAGTAACTGTGTCTCGTGCCAATGGACACGACTGTGACATATTTAAGGTATTGAAAACTAATCATAGCTAAGCGCGTTTTATTCCTTGCGGACTGATTCCGCCGGCTTTCATGAGAAACGTTTGCAAAGGGTTTGCGAAGCATTTGCAAAGTGTTTGCGAAACGTTTGCAAAGGGTTTGTTAAGCGTTTGAAAGGGTTTGAGAAGCGTTCGCAAAGGGTTTGAGAAGCGTTTGACACGCTTTGCAAACCGTTTGATAAGCGTTTGCGAAGGGTTTGAAAAGTGTTTGAAATGCTTTCCAAGCGTTTGTAAGGAGTTTGCGAAGGGTTTGCAAAGCGTTTGTAAAGGGTTTGCGAAGCGTTTGAAACGCTGTGAAACCCTGTTTGTGAGGCGTTTCAAATGCCCCAAAAACGCTGTTTTCGATAAGACGTGTTTTCCTATGGAAGGTCACAAATACACAACACAATCTTTGGCAGTAAATGGGACTAAAGACATTGGGTGCTCCCTAGCATAAATGGAGGGTGCCAGCAACACACCCTGCAAATGGAGGCAATAAGGGTGGCAGCGACACACCCTAATGATAATGAGTAACGCAACAAGGGTGGCAGCGACACACCCTAGCAATAACAAGTA
>JAEMPF020017130.1:5000-12834 GCA_022496165.2 Catalaphyllia jardinei | reverse complement strand
TTGAATACTCGAGATGGTAACGGGTATCCCCTGCAAGGCATCGACGTCGTACCGGTCAAACCCAAACCCAACAAGATGGCTCAACTCATGAAACTCATGCAAGAAGCCAATCTGAGAGAAGAGAAAGAACGCGATCGCGCCGACTACTGGAAACGCATGTACCATCGCGTCAACCAGGAGTATATAGCTCTTCAATTCGAGGATCTCTGTTCAGATTGTCGACGAGACAAAGACGGAACGGATCCCGGCGAAACGTACACGTTGTGTTCGGCTTGTCAACGAGGTAAGGAGACCCTGAAGACGCTGACTCGGAAATTAGAAGACAAAGAGAAAGAAAAGAATTATTGGCAAGATTGTTACGAGACGGCATTGCGACAAATAGGTGATTTCCCAGACGGAGTCTTGAACCATGACGGAGGAAGTCATGATGATCCCCACCCAAGAGTTTGAACGTTTACAAGATTATTACAAAGGACAAATCACCCAGAGTGCCTTATTGAACAAAGCGGGACGTTTGGCCGCCGAGAAACACATCATCCTCAAAAATCCCAAGATTCCCAGTGCCACAGCCATCAAACTGGCCAAACCCATGGCCCGGGAACAAGCGCGATTGACCAAACGCATTCGTATGGGTAACATTCCCACCGGTGGAGTCGGTGCTCCGGACGAAGACGAAGCCATGGTCGACAGTCCTTTGGAATCCCTCTTGAAGCGAATCATCAAAAAGGAAACGGGTGCACCCGGTGCACCTGGTCCATCGAGGATCAAGAAAGAACCCGCTACACCCGGTCCTTTCAGGATCAAGAAAGAACCCGCTACACCTGGTCCTTCGGGCGTGAAAAAGACCCCCCTCACCTCCAAACCTCCCATTCCACCCAAACCCGGTAGTGCACCGACCGGAGGATTTAAAAAGGCCGCCTTCTCGGGAGCCACCAAAAGCCTTCTCAAGAGCATCGGTGTCGATCCCAAGTTCATTGACGACGACGACGACGACGGAGGTTACACACCCAAAGCCAGAGGAAAACAACCCTTGAAGAAAGCCAAGAAAACCGAGACGCAAAAATTGTGGGAAGGTTGGGACGATCCCATCAAGAAGAAATTGAAGTATGGCAAAGACCGGCACTAAAAGGAAACGAAAACGACAACGCGGTTACGGTTTCGACATTCAGAAAATGTTGGGCAAGACAGGCATCGAATTTCATTGGCCAGGCTACCAGTACATGGGACCCGGAACGCATTTGAAAAAGCGATTGAAACGAGGTGATCCGGGCATCAATCGATTGGACAGGATCGCCAAACAACACGACATCGATTACAGTCGTTCCAAGAATTTACAAGACAAGTGGAAAGCCGACACCAAGATGATCAAAGCTATCAACAAGTTACCCGGGAATAAAACCATGACCGAACGAATCGTGAAGAGAATCATGCAAGCCAAGAAACGATTGAAATTGTAACACGTTTTATTTTTTTTTCTCTCACATGCATGTAAAACAAGTTGAGTCATTAAAGTGTTCTTAATGTTCATTTCTTGCCTTTCTTGTTCATCATCTTCCTCATCATGGCGGCAAACTCATTGTACATACTGGGTTCCACGCGTTGGTACAGAAAGGTACGGTTACCCAAAGCCATGGGATAACCAAAACGCCCTTCGTTAAACACGTTAGCAAACCCATGACACTCCCGGCATTCCCCTTCGTTGTTGCTGCACGTTTTCACAATGCAATCACGGGTACTCACCTCGTCATCCACCACACCCACTTCCAATAGGTACTCTACTAGGTGGTGGAAGGCATCCCCTCGTCCATCGCGTTCCACGCGCAACTTGTAGCGTTGACGCATCTCGTCCACCATACTCCACAGCAATCCCAGGGAAAGGCGCGCTGCGATGTCTTCCCATTCGCACACTTTTTCCTTGGGTAGAGGCCACCAAAACGCCAATGCCAGGGTGAAGACGCGACGACTCACGTGACGCATGGCTCTGAATCCACTCACGTTAAGGGCAATACGCAACCCGCTCATCTCTTCGGTAGTCATGGGAACAGAACGCACCACATGATGCTTGAGGAAACACGCCTCGATCTTATCGGAATCCTCCGGGGAAAACTCGTCGCGTCGTATGACTTCACCCTTGACTCCGGTGCGGACCTTGCACTGGGGACACGTCAACAGGCGCGGGTCTGGAAATCGGTCACGCATGCACACATCGTGTATACCGTTCTTGCAACAGGTCAGCAACAGCATCTTTTCCCCTTCCTCGTTCAATGTTCTCATGCACAAAAGACAACAACTCGCCATCTCAAATGTATTGTGTGTACGAGCCATCTGAAAAAAATAAATAAAATAAAATAAAAAAAAAATTGCTCCGACCAGGAATCGAACCTGAGTCTTCGCGGCCACAACGCGACGTCTTGTACCACTAGACCATCGAAGCACTCACCTCATTCACAATTTACCATTGAGATATTTGTACCACTCCGATGGCAGCGTGTAGGGTTCCCCCAAATTGATTGTTCTACAATGTGGGCAAAAAGTCTCGTGGGCGGGTCTCACCCAAGTATATCGTACTCTGCACCCCCAGTGATACAAACGTCCACAGCACTTGGTGTAGTGGCGATAACCAAAGAACTCGTAACTGCACCAAAGACACTTCTCGACCTCCATCAGTGAAAATGAGCTCTGTTCCTCGTCTTCTCTTATACTCTCTCACTCGACCCCAAAGACACTGGGTACTAGTCAGAAAAGAGGGGGATAGGGGGGTATCCCCCCTCTGACGTCACATGACGTCAGACCGGGTCAGAGGATATATAAAGCAACGCACTACGGGGTTCATTCGCATTCAAAGTCTCGAAGTGAGCAGAGCTGTTGAAGAAGAAGAGAAGCCCTTTGTCGTTGTTGTGAGAAGCCATCAAGGTGAGTTGATCTCTTGTCCTGTGCATGTGAGAGAGTGTTTGAGGCTGAGACACAATCCTTTGTGTTTCAGATGAGTATGTATGAACTGTGGGGGAGGCGGTTGAAACAATTGAACGGGATGACAAAGAAATGGATGCAAGAGGAAAAAGAAAATAATCAGGAAGAAGCGTATGATGACATATTAATTTTAAGGAACAATTATGTACAGCCAGCTGTGAAATTGTACAATCGTTTGAGGCGCCAAGAATTTGTAAGAAATAGTGATTACACGGCGTTAGACATTAAGACTGACCAAGCAATGTTAGCTTACAACAAGTTAGTCGCTGATTATTCTGTAATACCCTTCGGTGATCCGGACACAATCGCTCCTGCCTTGGCCGTCACCAACCTTTTGAATCATTGACTTTGTAAAAAAAAAAAAATGTAATAAAACAACACTCATGTAATTTTTCAAAATAAATTATTTTTTATGTTTTATTTTTTCAAAGAATTAAATTAACTTTTTTTATTTTGTAAAAATAAATTTTTTTCAAATGTTTTTTTAGAAAAAAAAATGAATGTCCAGAAGAAGATGGAATTAATGAAATCACATGACAGTTATTGGGATATGCTACCACCCGAGATACAGGAATATATTTTACAGCTAAAAATTAAACAAGAAGTCATTGATCAGGATAGGAAAGATTTGATGGTCAGTCTTTGCCACGAAATACAATTGTATGGACAATTAAAAACCAAGTGGAAACTCGGACACATACTGTGTAAACCAAAAAGCTGTGGATGTCATTATTCATTTAATTATCTGGAAATTTTCGGTATCTTTACCAATGAGTGCGGTGCCAAGCAAAGAATATACCTGGGTCATGGATACCAGCAAGCTTTGGCGAGAGTTAACCATGTAAAGTCTTTTTTGTAAAAAATCTTGTAAAAATTCTTTTTTTCAGAATTAAAAAAACCATGAGTAGAATGGATGTTTGGACCAAAGTGTATTTGATGAATACCAAAGAAAGCTATTGGGACATGCTACCCCCAGAAATAAAACAATACATACTCGAGTTGAGAGCAGCCCAAACCAACATCGATGAGGAACGAAAAAACACCATGAAACAATTGTGTGACGAGATTCACCTCTATGCACACCTGAAAAGGTTATGGGGACACGGACATATTCAATGCATTCCAGAGCGATGGAAGTGTTTTTCTTGTAACAAACATCATTTGGCAGTCTTCGGTTTCTTCATAGACAAAGAAACCCATGAAAAGAAAAAAAGATTCCTCGAATATGTATTAGTCAACTCCATTAAGTCCCTGACATGACCAGAATGACACTTGTCTTTTTTTCTTTGTAACTAGACCATGAATACTCAAACCAAATTGGAACTGATGAAGTATACGGACAGTTATTGGACTTTATTACCACCAGAGATAAAAGAAAAGATTCTCGCCTACCGAGCAAGTCAAGAATTAATCGAATGGCGCAAACGTTCATCCAATCGCCGTTTGTGTGAACAAATAGAACTGTACACTCAAGTACGAAGAAAATGGCTCATAGGTCCCATACGATGTGGAATTTTTCGTCACAACGTGTGCGGTAACGATTTCTTCCATATGCGAGTTTACGGTCATTACTGGGATCTACAAGGTGTGAAAAAAACCAAATTCTTAGGTTTCTCTTTGGAGGCGGCTCTAGAACACTGCGCTGATCTCAGAACCGGGTTGTGGTTTCAAATGCATCCCTCTTCTTTCATGTATACCCTCGCACACAGTAAGGGCGTCATTCCACCAGGGAATTGACACACGTCCCATTTTGTAAAAGTCATCAATCACGTGATTAAAATTATTTTTTCTCATTCATTTCAGACCTTTTCCTTATTTGGTGTGGTGTGTCTTTCATTGGCTCGTCTGTGTCATTAAATAAAGCTCCAAGTCCATCCACCCCACATTCTCCATCATGATACGATTCAGACCAGAATTCGACCTCGACGACGAGGAAGACAACGCCCTCTTAGCTCAACATCTAGACGATGTAGAACGAGGCTTTGATTTTCTCTTGACACCTCACTTGGATCGACGCGTACGTCGATTAGGTGTCCGACACAGAAACTATGTGGGACGATTAATGCAACGCGGGGGCGGGGCACCTTTACAGGCGCAACAACAACGACACATTCTACCCCGCCAAATGGAAGAAGCGCTCCAACGCGCCATACAAGAACAAATCCTCAACGATCCAGAAGTCCATCTCAACGATCATTTTCTCATCAACATCAATTCCAATCGTTTGAGACACTCGTACCATTCCAGTCGCATGCGTGTCAGGGAATGGGTCAACAACGATTTACGGGCGCGGGAAATCATGCAACAAATCTCACGCATGCTGAACTCCAACGAACAATTCCGATTGGACGATTCCTTCTCCCTGCACATTTCTCACATTCGTGATCCAGGACGAGGCGCTGGGAACCAACGGATCCACAAAGGTAGCATGGCCATGGAAAAATTACTGGATCTCAAAAAGAGTGTGGTGAAAATCAAGAACCATGACCAACTATGCTGTGCACGCGCCATCGTGACCATGAAAGCGTTGGCCGATGCCAAAGGAAACACCCGGGACCGAGACTACAAAAATCTCAAAGATGGATACCCGATCCAACAAAAGAAAGCCCAAGCATTACATCGACTGGCTGGCGTTCCCGAAGGCCCTTGCGGACTATCCGAGATCGAAACCTTTCAACGACATCTGCCCGACCACCGTCTCATTGTCCTCTCGGTGGATCTGCAATATCAGATCATCTTCAAAGGACCTCCCCGACCCCAAGAGATCATACTCATCAAAGTGGGAGAACACTACCACGGATGTAACTCCCTCCCAGGATTTCTCGGGTCCGTTTATTTCTGCGTCGAGTGCGAGACCCAATTCAACACCGATGACATCAATCATCATCCTTGCAACGGCAAGAAATGTCACGCTTGCTGTCAAACTCAATGCATGGATTACTTACAGAGTCCCGGACAAGAAGCTCGTCACACATGCCCACGATGCCATCGGAAATTTTTCGGCGAACAGTGCATGGGCAACCATTACGTCTATTCCGTCGCCGACGGAAAAAGAGCCAACACCACCAAAAAGATCAAACCCGTCTGTGCCGTCCTACGCAAGTGCCCCCACTGCAACAGACTACTGCGAGAACGCGAAATCGAGACGCAGCACGTGTGCGGTACCAGCGAATGTCCATCCTGCAAACAATATCACCATCTCAACACTCACCGATGCTTCATCCAGAATCCTGCCAAATTAGAAGAAAGGAGAAAATTGTTGAGATGCCGAAAACGAAAAGCCGACGGGACACTGAGTTCCCAAGACAAAAACAAACTCTTTGTCTACTGGGACAGTGAAACCATGCAAGACACCGGCATCCACGTGCCCAACCTGGTGTGCGCCGCCACTTCCAACAGCGACGAACTGTATCGTTTCGAAGGCACCACTTGCATCCGAGACTTTCTCGATTGGTTGAGGGAACTGGCTCTCGATGCCCAACTCACGGTCCTTGCTCACAATTCCCAAGGGTTCGACTCTTACCTCATCCTGGACGAACTCTACAAACAATGTCGTGCCCGAACAACTCGTCAATGGAGCCAAGATCCTATCCTTGTCCATCATGAATGGAGACATTGTGTTCAAAGACTCGTTGTGTTTCTTCCAAATGCCGCTGTCCGCCTTCCCCAAAGCCTTCGGGCTCGAGGAACACAAAAAAGGCTTCTTCCCTCACTTCTTCAATACGCCCGACCACCAAGATTACGTGGGACCCTTACCCGACAAGACCTACTACGATCCTCGAGGCATGTCGGTCGAACGAGCCCAAGAATTTGAACAATGGTACGATGCACACGATCCTCACTATGTCTTCGACTTTCAAAAGGAACTCCTGGCCTATTGCGAATCCGACGTGCTGTTGCTCAAAGGGGCCTGTCAAGTCTTTTGCCAAGAATTCCAGGAGATCAGCGGGTTCAATCCCCTGGAACGTTGTCTCACCATCGCCTCCGCTTGCAATCTCTTCTACCGCACCAAGCACATGCCCGAAAATCAACTGGCCTCCGAACCCATCCACGGATGGCACGGACAAGGTAAACCCCATTCCCACGCAGCCATGGAATGGTTGACCTACCTAAATCACATCCACGGTGGTCACATTCGTCACGCTCGCAACGGAGGAGAACACGTGATTCGACAAGATGGTAAGACCTTCCACGTAGACGGGTACGATACCAACACTCGCACCGTGTACGAATTCCACGGCTGCTTTTGGCACGGCTGTCCCAAATGTTACCCGGAACGGGACAAAACGCGTCACAAAATGAACGATCAGACCATGCGCGACATCTACGAAGTCACCCGACGCAAAGAAGATGCTCTGTTCGCCATGGGCTACAACGTCGTCGTCATGTGGGAATGCGAGTGGCACGCCATGAAGAAAAACGACGCCACCCTGCGTGCCCTCGTCAACTCCTTCGGACTCGTACCCAGACTCCAACCCCGAGACGCGTTTTTCGGAGGACGCACCAATGCCATCAAACTGTATCACGTGGTCGTCGACGGAGAAAAGATCTATTACCTCGATTTCACCTCGCTCTACCCCTGGACCAACAAAAACTGCTTCTATCCCGTGGGACATCCCGAGATCTACTACCAACCTCCAGGCACCGACATCAGCGGTTACTTCGGTCTAGTGCAATGCAAGATTCTACCACCCCACGGTCTGTACCATCCCGTCTTACCCTATCGCCACGGCGGAAAACTCACGTTTCCTCTCTGTCGCACCTGCGTGGAACAAGAACAACCCAAACCGCTGACCGAACGCAGTCACCATTGCAGTCACAGCGACGACGAACGCTGTCTCCTGGACACGTGGCCCACCCCCGA
>JAEMPF020017129.1:112-12837 GCA_022496165.2 Catalaphyllia jardinei | reverse complement strand
TTTCTGATATTGGTCTTGGAAAGCTTGATATCCATACCTTTATTCAATTTCCAATTCTTCTCCAATCTCTTCTTCACTGTAGCTGGGACATGTAGAGTGTCGTTTCCGCGAAGAGAGTCATTCGTGAGCCTGATTACAATCGTTTCTCTTTCCGGTAAGCATCACCAATATTCTTCTTCTGATTTTCTGATAGTTTAACATTTATTGCAAAAAGCTGAGTCGTTTCTTATATATAATATATGTTATATAATTTTCTGATTATGTAACATATCTGAATTAAGAATGTCTCATTCTTATCAATGCTTTTATACTATAACCAATTCATTTCCCACCTTGTCGATGATGATAGTCTCATCATATAGTACAATAGCATGGACTTTGAAATTTGCAGCACTATTTGCGCTCAGTTCATACCTAAATATCAACTGCTTTGGGTCTCTAGTTGCTTTATCTGTTTGATAGGACAAATCAAAATATATCATAGAATAAAGAGAGTTGTAATTAGACATGTTGAGTTGGGTACCGCTATTGTAATTATTCTTTCTCATTCCATATGACATCACATCGTTAAAGATCCTTACCTTTGATTCTGAATCGTATTCAGTTTGCGGATAGAATACTCCATTTCCATATTCCAATCTACATGACGTGAGACTGCTATTATTATTAGCCGCATTCAGTTTAAAAGTAAGTGGTAAGGATTTGTATCTTCATCGTTTGTTTTATTTCGTTGGAGGTAAACAAAGACGGAAACAACATTGTCAATACTTGGTGATATCTGGAAGAATCCACTGCTCTGGGTTGGATTGGAAGCCGTATACAATTCTCTTTTATACGTCCAAGATTTCTTCGACAAAAAGGATTCGTAAACTTATCGTATAAAGTGTCCTTTGGTACTAGTCTCGGAACCCATAGTAAGAATCTATTGACAACCACTCCACTAGCAGCTGCTGCAGCTACCTTATATATTAATTCTGTGTCATTCTGTAACTGTATATCGAACTGAAGTTGCATTGGGACTAACATTTTATCATGTAACTCTTCAAAGAAACCGTATCGATTAAGAGGTATAATTGCATTCACATCTTTGGCGGCATCCTCATCTCCACCACCTTCAACAATTCGTTTCGTCAACTGCCTTCTAGCCTCAAATCCTGTATTTCCAGCAGCAGTCATATCAGCCAAATTTGCTACATCCAGATACCAAAAACTATCTTTAGCCACCGAGCGACTGAAATCATCACTGTATTCTAAGAGGTTCTTGACAAAAGTTACTTTATGAAGATTATCAGTTTCATATACAATCTTACCAGCACTCTTTATTGTTAAATGGTTAATTAATGAATGAGCTCCATTAATAACTGTTGATCTGGTTGCATTTGGAATACCTGTACCATCAGCCAATGCCTGTAACTGAAACTGCACCTCAAAATAAGCATTGTACCAATCATAGAACGCAGACCTGTCATTGATTGTGAACTTATACCCATTTTTTTTCTGGTGTTGATTGTTTTGTGGTATCTCAATAACATCATTCAGTTGAAATCGAACCAATTCATATCTTTGCAAATATTCACTTGTTCTGAAAGCTATTATATTAATATATTACATAATTTTACTCTACCTCCTTCTTTTCAAACCAGATCCTGATATCAGTCGATCAATGATCATATCTGTACTTTCTTCTTGCTGTCTCTCATCGCCAATTCTCATATTCCTAAGCTTTTTCATTATCAGGTCTCCCGACTTCTCAGATGTCTTTTTACCTACCCTTTCACCTACTGATTTTAATGCCTTCTCACCTGATTTCTTGGCGAACGTTTTTACAACAGATGACGCAGCACTCTTCATTGGTTTGAAAATATTATCAACGATAATCCCTGATCCTACATGTTTATCCACAAAAATACCGAGTTTTTGATGATAAACCCTGGTGAATTCAAATGGTTTCATTATACTATTATGTTATATTATTTTTTTCAGGATTAATTAAAAAGATGTATCAGCTCCATTCAGGTTAATTAATCTCCATTTTCCATCCGTAATATGTATCCTGATACTATTTATGCTATTCTTGTTGATTGGATTAAATGTGACTCTTTTCGGTTCGATGGTAAAGGAGTAACTAGGTTGAAGCACACTGGTTGAGAAGGAATAAATGATGTCTGTATCTTGACCGTCTACAAGTGAATCATTAATCAAGTCGCAATGGATATTAAGTATGTCCGTATCTTGACTGAGATTAGGCACCTTTGGTCCTATATTCTGTTCATTTTTCAATATTTCTTTATCAAACCCAACTAGGTCATTGAAATTGCTTGCAGTTAAATCAAGTTGATAATTCTTGGCTAATGTGACTGTGACCCTAAATGTTGTATTATCAAATTCGAGAGTGATAGGATACTCATTATTATTAGCACCATCTTTGACCATCATGTCCTTGATGTATGTATCAAAGTCAGTATAGTTCCAGACTCCTGCTGGGAAAGTGATGTTGTCAAATGTTGAACCGTTATCAGAGCTGTACTTTATCAATTGATTGTTGTATGATGAATTTACATTGAACCATGTGAATGACATGTTAATGATTCGGTTCAAGCCAACTACATATTGAGAACTACTATCCAATATTATGGGCCTGTTGAATTTGGTTATAAAATTCTGAGGAGTGTTGTTTCCTTGATCTTTCACACTGTATGATGATAAAACAATCTCACGATCCATGTATATATAATAACTTTACACAATTATACTTTGAAATACTGATTATACAATTTATTATATTGCTGTCTATTAATTGTTGACATTCTCAATAATGTGTCCAGTATGTTAACTCCTGTATTTCTCATCTTAATTGATGTATTGCCTGCAATAACCTCACCAATAATCAATTCTAATTTCTTGAGAAGCTGCTTTACCTCATTGGAAAACATGACATTTCCACCTCTCTGTCTTCTTCCTCGGCCTTTGATCCCAGAACCTTTTATTGTTTTCAGTTTATCATTATGATGCTTAATGTATTCATTCAATACAAGTCCTGTATTGTATAACCGTTTGTTTAATTCCTGCTTCTTAGCTTCCGATATCTCCCCTTTTTTGTATTTTTTTGTAACATCTGCTTTATAAGCATTTATCCTTTACCTCATTTACCTTTCATTTTTGGCTTTATCAATAATCTTATTAAGATAATTTTTTCTTTTCCTGGTTGTCATTTTCGGCTGATTAAGAACCTTATCAACACTTTCATAGTTAGTTAAACCTAAATCATCCAACGTTGCATTATTTATATCTTCATCAGCCACTGTTTAATCAACTTCTTCATCCTCATCGTATTCAGGTGGCTGCTCCGGTTCGGGTGGCTGCTCTGGAAAATATTGGGGATCGACATATATCTCCTTCTTTCCTTCCAAAAGATCCGCCAACGATTCTTCATATGTTGGAGGTTTTGGTACTAGTTGTTTTTCTTGCTGCGGTGGTACAGGTTGTTCATCCTCAATATCAATACCATAATCAGGAACTTCCCCTTTCTTTAACTGTTTTTTTCTCCTTTGAGGCATCCTTAAATCCAAATTACCGTCAATTACATCATCTAATTTACTTATCACTGGTTTGAATACCTTCGCAAATGACTCTTGGCTTGTCTGCTGATCGATTTTATGTTGTGTGATTAGATCATGGACATAATTGATTTTATTCCCTAATTTGGTTTTACTCTTTGCAAGTTCTTTCCATTTAAGTAAACTCATTTATTATTATATAATTACCTTACATAAAAATAAAAAATTTGGTTTTACTTTTTAAATTATTACATTACATAAAAATGACAAATCATATACAAAAAACAACGTTTAACACCGTGTTGAACACCATGTTGAACACCATGTTGAACACTATGTTGAATGGAATTAATATACTGATATAATGTAATGAGAATACCTAATTATGATGTTGAAGACGATGTGGTCTCAAACTTTAGACAACTATACGATTTCATGCCTCATCAATGTTTTCGGATGCTGATTTGTGGTCCAAGTGGTTCAGGGAAAACAAACACATTAATGCATATGATCTACAATTTAGAACAGTCCAAGTATCAGAATCAGAATGATGTTATTGAAGCAAGAAATGATGAAATTATTCCAGTTCAAGATCTTGACTCTGACTCACAAAAAATCGTCATTTTTGATGATTATGTATGTGATAAAAACCAAAAACCATTAATCGACTATTTTATACGAGGTCGGCATAAAAATTGCAGTGTGATTTATCTGAGTCAAAGCTACTATAAGACGCCAAAAGACATCAGATTGAATTGTTCTCACTTCTCCATTTATGAGTTTCCAAGTGCTAATGAGAAGAGTTTAATTTGCCGTGAAAACGGTATTTCAAAAGAATCATATGAAAAAGCAACTAAGGAATCATATTCCTTTGTATATATCGATAAGCCACGAAAATTCACCACCAAAAATTTCAATGAAAAAATATAATCTATTAATATAAATGAGTTATTCAAACGGACTTTTACCTTCATCGTCATCAGCCATCGGTAAACGTGGACTACCTGGGTTACCAGGTGTTGGATTCAATTTAACAGATGATGGTAATTATGATATTGAAGGGAAGCGATTAACCAATATTGGTGAGTCTACTGGCGACAATGATGCAGTCAGTTTAAAAGTGTTGAAAGAACATACTAAAGTCAGTAAAAATAGTTATCATTTACAACCAAGTTTCCGATTTTATAAAGACTTTAGTGGTAAGAGTCAATTAACTGTAGGGTCATCACCAAATACATCGCCAGACCATTTCTTTCAAAATCATAAAGCGCATAATGATGCTTATATAATTGAGAAAGAAGGTGATGATACTGGTTTTAGTGGAGAAGCATGGTCCAGTATAAAAATGAAAGGTAATCAATTAGAGAGTGGTACTTATACCTCTGTTTTTGAAATATTCGTTATTGGTGATGCTAGTGATTTTCTTGTTGATGATACAATGATGACAGTCATTTCGTCATAAAAACTTTTGACAGTGATAAAATTGATGGTAAATACACTAAATCAATCATTCAATTCACAACTGATGGAAGAGCTGGAGTAGATGATGGGATAAAATTCCAAACTAGATATTATGGTTCTCAATACAATAAAAATATTAAATTTCTGTTTTATTCAAGAGTGGTAAAGGGCAAATACTCAACAACTTTCAGTCACGCCATTTTTGATGTCGATGATGTCCAGGATAATCACAAGATTCTATATTTTGAGAGTTTGAATCTGAATAGTAATCTCATCAATGGTTTGGGTGATCCTGTAGACGACTCTGATGCTGTAAATAAGAAGTATGTCGACACTGAAAACATAAAGCAAAACATTACCATTGCTGATAAAGCCGCCAAAGCTTATGTGGATGCTGAAATAGCAAAAGTCCATGTTGATACTAATGTCTTGAAACTAGATGGTAGTAGAAAAATGACTGGTGATTTAGATATGGATAGAAATCACATTCTATCTGTGGAAAATTTAGATGATCATAAGGTTGATGATGCTTTGGAAGTCAGAGCCAGAGATTTGCGAAGCGTTGTTAACAAAGAATATCTGAATGAAAATTTTCTCAAAATGGTGGACAAAGACGGTATAGAATATTATGATCTAAAACAAAATATTATCAAAAATTGTGAACCTTACTATGATGGACTTTTTGATGATCCTAATGACATTGTCAGCAAAGCCTATGTGCATGCTGAAATCAGTAAATTACCAAACTCTCCCACAAAGGTCTGGAACTAGATGGAAGTAAAGCAATGACAGGTGCTATGAATATGGGTAATAATGATATTGATAATCTAAAGACAATTGTTGAAGACGAAGGAGAAAATCCAAATTATGATCAAATAAAGCATAAAGCAGTTAATTTTGAATTGTTGAAGAAAACACGTGATTACGTAATGCGTGAAATAGCAATCAATGAATCAGATCTACTTCCAAAAGATGGTAGTGAGGCTATGGAAGGTGATTTAAATATAGCCAATCACAGTATCATTAATCTCAAAGATCCATAACCATCAGACAGTAGTTATGCAGCTTCTGTTAATTTCGTTAACAAAACTGTTAATGATAGTAATACAATTATTGATGGTATAATTGATAAGAAAATAAAAGCGTCTGAAATAAATTTCATAGAGTCAATCGATAAAGAAAATGTATTCAAAAGAGTGACGGACAATGATGAGTTCAAAGAAGATGATGATGACATTCACAAAATTGGAGTCTAGAATAAAGATTTTCATTCAGTGAATAAAAAAGCTTATAAATTCAAAATTGATTATGATTCAAGTATAGGTTATTATAGTACCAGATTGGCAATTGATTTAGTATATTTACCCACCAGCTCTTATACAATGGTTTATGAAATGTATGTTGAAGATGGTATCACAATTGATGAGATAAATGCATCAAGTGGAACTCTATCTGTAGGAAAGATCAATTCCAGAATAGATGGAACTAAGACACGGAGCATCATCCATTTTTCTAAAAACGTTTTAAATCCTAGTTTTGATGATTTAGATATTGACATCCGATTAAAAGGTGAACCTAATCCTCAGACTACCATTTATGTTGTTGTTTATGGTGTCACTGGTACTCAAAATGATGTGGACGTACAATTATGGGATAGATCTTTTCATATTGATGATAATGATGAAATTCATTTTGAAGCGCCTATCAAAAAGATAACCGGAGTAGCTAATGGTACTGCGGATAGTGATGCCATCAATAAAAAACAATTAGATGCTTTAAAAACAACAGAAACGTATTACTATTACACAACTGAATTAAAGCATAACAATTTCCATCGTTTCATTTCCACCAAAATACGAATCTTACCCTTTTATTTGTAGAGCTTATGGTGGTGCAGTTACTGATAGAGCCGCAACCTTAATTATACAATTGAGAGGTTATTATCATATAATATACTCCGACAACTATAAAGGACATAGTGGTAAATTCATTATTAAAGATGGGGATTTTGGAAGATTATTCACTTTATCACTAAATTCTCAATCAAATTGGACACCCATCACAATCAACACAATAATAAAAATCGAATTTGTTTCTAGATTATATACTGATATATTTATGTTTTTAGAGTCAGATTCGAAAGATAAGCCTCTAATTTTTGATAGGGTTGGATACTGCACATTTTATATCAGATATTTGCATCCTTAAATCATCCAAACTATTAATATATGAAAGAGTCGCTAAAAAGTATATTCAACTGGAATCATATTTCAGATGAATTAACAGAAGAACAGGTTGAAGAATTAAAATCTTACTACCGAGCATATCACAAAAAGTGTTGGGCCTACAAACAAGCATTGAAATGTTTCAAAAAATACAAATTATTTGGCAACTCATTATCCATCATCTTTGCATCTGGAGGTTTAGCAAGCAGCATAGCAACTGGTGGCATCAGTTTGATTGCAATCAGTACAGCAGCACTTCTGATTCAGGGTTGGATGTCACATAAAAACCTTGATCTCAAGATCCAAAATTGTACTTATGCTTACCAAAGCTATCAACATCTGAATGAGATAAAGGATATGATGAGAAGTGGAAATTACAATTCATCTCAGATTTATAATACAATGAAGAACATTGATGATTATGTGACAGACAACAGTCCCATTATTGATAAGTATCTTAGTAAATACGATGAAAAATTTACTTGTTAATTATCAACTGGATTCTAACACCAACCAACGATAGAACATTTTTCCAAAATTGTTTATAATATCTGATTGTCCTCTTCGACTTCGTTACTTGGATATCTCTGTAAGGAAGCCCGAGCATCTTGAATAATTGCTTGATAATATATTTAATACTTATCATCCGTTTACGCCCATCATTAACCTTATGAAGAACACTATCAATCTCAATGAATACTTTATGAATCTGATCCCTTTGTGTATTAGTTAAATGGGTATTATTTTCAAAAGATATATTATTCATCACATTATCAAGATGGTATTTTCGATGATATATTGATTTTTGTTGTATCAAATACATTTTGTCATAGAAGTTAAAATGCTCCATGCAAAATCATAGCCATGAACTAAAGCACAATTCATACAGGTATTCATACCATTTACAGTTTCCACAACCTGTTCACTACAACATTGCTCAACCACTTTATCAACTTCTACTAATTGCTGATCACAAAAGGGACATGTTGAGTCCCCCATACTCTTTATTTCATCATGAATATTAGTGTTGCAAGTCATCTTATATTATTATATGAGATTATGTTCAATACTCTTTAAATATACATTCACAAATCTTAGCTTTTGTTTTATTGGAAAAAATCCTTTACTTTTCATGGTCATCTCATAAGTTCCACAATCCTGAATATGTTTGAACAAACATTTCTTCATCAAACAAAACTCACCATTACACCGACATTTTATATAATATGTTTTGCATTTCTCTTTACAAATATCACATTTTTTCTTTTAAACAGATTCATTATATATTATATATATAAAATAATTTATATGTTATATATTAGTCCCAATAATGATTCAAGGTTTTGGTTCCAGACTGCTGTCCCGGGTTTTGGCCTTGGTTCCTCATTTGATTCCTATATTTTTATTCCTATATTTGGTTCAACATTTGATGATAAGGTTTGGATTATATTTTTTGTTTTAGATTTGGTTTCAGCATTTGGTTTTTAACATTTGGTTTTTCCAGCCTCTCGATAAAATTTTTTTCGTGCAGCAATTTAATATCATAGGAATAATAGACCCCAAGGGCCTTGATTGGTTCGCCACTCCATTTAATACCAAAGGGTTTTGACTTGTTACTTCTTAAGAACCAACCCACATTCCTTCAGTTTTGGATGTATTTATCTTAAGACCTGACAGTTTCCTGAAGACATCTAGAAGATTGAAAAGGGCATGCGCATAATCTCTGTCTGATAGAACTGCTGTCATATCGTCAGAATATTAAAGAAGCTTTGTTTCCTCTTTATCAATCGAGATACCTTTTATCGCTGTATTTTGTCGGATTGCTATAGCAAGAGTCTCAACTACAACCACGAATAAATAGGGAGACAAGGGATCACCCTGTCTCACTCCTCGTTCCAAAGCAAAATAGTCTGTTGTAACACCATTATTAATACCACAACTTTGTATATTCTTATACAGTGTCTTAACCCATCTAATAAAGTCGGGACCAAAACAAAATGCCTCCAGGAAGCTAACAAGATAATTCCACTCTACACTGTCGAATGCTTTATAAAAGTCTATAAAAATCATTAGACCTGGGATGTTATCTTTAAGAGTAAAATCCATTATATCAAAGATCGATCGTACAGTTTCTCCTATATAGCGATCCTTAACAAAGCCACTCTGGTTATGATGGATAATATCTGGTAGAACATTTTTTATCCTAGTCGCTGGAACCTTAGACATAATTTTTGCGTCAACATTTACAAGAGAGATTGGCCTCCAATTTTCCAAAAAGGAGCGGTCTTTTCCTTTCTTTTCAATAAGAGTAATTACTGCCTGTTTCTGAGAACTTGACATTTCCCCTTTTTCAAAACACTCATTCGCACACCTAATGAAAGGATCGCTGATAAGCGACCAAAATTTTTTGTAAAATTCAATTGGAATACCATCATTTCCAGGGGCTTTGTTGAGTTGAAAGGTTTCCAGAGCCTTAGCACATTCGCTTGAAGTTATTTTGCCCTCGCACGATAGTCTTTGTTGTTCTGTAAGGCTAGGGATATTCAAATTATTCAAGAAATGTTCTGTCGCTCGCGTATTGTTTGTTTTCTTATTCTGGCTTGTATATAATTCTTGATGAAAACGTTTTTGTTCCGAAAGAATACTAACAGGATCCGTGATAACTGAGCCACTAGTTTTCAGTTTCCGCACATGTTTTTTAACATGGTTTCTTTTCTCTAAATTAAGAAAATATTTTGTACTCTTCTCGCCATGTTCCCACCAGCGCGCTCGCGAACGAATGATGATACCTTAGAGTTTTTCTTCATAAAGAAGCTCTAAATTTTTCTTTCAGCAAATTAAGAGCGTTGGCATTGTTGGTGTTAGGGTCGGAATCAAATAATTGCTTAGCTTTGGCAAATTCATTTCGAAGATTCATTTCTTTTTCTTTTCTTTCCATCGCTTTTCGTTTCGAATGCTGGATTGCATGAGCTCTGATTTTATACTTAGTCCAATCCCAGATGCTTCTGTTGTCTGTCAATTCATTTTGACCTTCTATCAGCCAAATAGGTATTTTAGCTGTTACCTCTCTAACATTATCTTCGTCATCCAAAAGCGAACAATTCATTTTCCAATGGCCCGGACCTTTAATATGTTTTTCACTGATGCTTAACTCTATAGAAATGGCCGCATGATCAGTTTTGATTGCTGGAATGATATTTGTTGTTGTCACCAAATCATGTAAATTATTCGAAATAAGCCAGTAGTCTAGGCGGCAAAGAATCATCGGCGAGTTTTTACTCCAAGTATAGCTTTTCGTGGAGGGATTTTTTACTCTCCAAATAGCAACAAGGTCGAGGTCAGCACATAAACAATCGATGGTTGCTACGACTGATTTTCTCGGTAAAAGTATACCTCCTTTCTTATCGAGCACTGTATTACGAGGACAATTAAAGTCTCCTCCAAGAATTATATTTTCTTCTTCATCCAAATTTTCTTTTTGTAGGGTAGTTCCTAAATCTTTAAGAAACTCTACGATATTGGCATCCTTATTTGGTACATAAATATTAATCAGTAAATACATTTTATCTTTTATCTCCGCCTTTAGGATCACATAGCGTCCTACTGGGTCTAAAATCTTTGAATGAATAATACAATCAACTCCTTTCTTAAAAAGAATGGCAACACCGCGCGAATTGGCGCTTCCATGCGACATTATAATCTCACCTCCCATTCATTTTTCCATTGTGTTTCAGTCTCGTGTTTTGAATGAGTCTCCTGTAAAAATATGAAATCTGCCTTTTGCTTTCTACACCAAGTATAGATTGTCCTCCTTTTTTCGAAAGTTATTTATGCCTCTAACATTCAGCGAGACCAGTTTACATTTATCCAAAATCATCTAGATCTATTAAAACCTCCAATAGATGGGATTGCAGACGTTTGTCAGAAAGGTAATCGAAACATAAAGAATGCATCTTTAAAAATATGGACGTTATGCATGGATGAAAAATATTCGTTCTGGAAAGTGTGGTTCTTTGGGCTGTGCGCTTTTGATTGAACCCAAAAGATATGTAAACAACACTGTACATAATAGTTTGAAAATATAACATGAGAAAGTTCACACGTAATGGCATAATTAGACAGCAAAGAGCCGGAAAATCTTTAAACAACTTAAAAAACGAAAAACGCATCTTAAAGCACAATGAAGACACTACACAAAACAATGGGAGATGAATAATTGAAACCCTTACCTTATGCTCCAAAATGAAACGTAATCGAGCCTTTTCCAAAACAGTACCATCCATGACTTTCAACTTACCTTTCAGCGTTCCGCTCCTTCACCGCTTAAAACATTTAGAATACACAGCCAAGTGCTAGTGGACTATTATATAGCGAATTCTTCTACTAACAAGCTTCAATGTGAATACATTGGGAGAAAAAAATATATAGATAAATAAATAAATAAATAAATCAATAAAAGGCAGAGCGCATACTAATTACTTATTACATCTTAACATATCTGCCGTCAATATAGAGCTTATCAGTTTTACTAAAGAAAGCGCGCTTTCCATCTTTTCTTGCCTGCCTCAGTTTGTCCATTTGCTGTTTTCTTAATTCGTGTAATTCTTTGGGGATGTCCTCAAACATCTTGTAATCCGTACCTTTAAGTTTACGTCCACATTTAAATATTCTCTCTCTATCCGGAAATCTTAGAAAGCGGGCTATGATAGTCCGACTGCCGCTTCCGTCCATCCTCTGGAATTCAATATCCTTCGCATCATCGATTCCGAGAGCATTTTCCATAAAGTTGGCCAACACTTTCTTCGTATCTTCACGTGAGGTTGCATTATGTTCATCAGTCGATTCCACCAATTCAGGTATACCTTCAAACTTTAGGTTCTCCCGTCGGCTATACGCCTCGAGGTAGAGGACTTGTTTACGGCATTCGCTAACTTCATCCTTTCGCTTGTCCGTACTGGTTTGAAGAGCCGTCTTAAGCTCTATAATTTGGTTCGTCTACAAATTCAGCATTCTTTTCCATGTGTGAAAATTTTCCGTCAAGAGTTCTCTGTCTATTTTGAACAGAAGCAATCTCTGTCCCCGTAAGGGAGACCTTATCTTGTATTTCCTTAACTGTTAGGTTAGTAGTATAAGAGATGGGGGTCTAAGCACAGTTTCTATATTGTTTTCTATTCTGATTTTCTGAGCACAGTTTTCAATATTTTTTTTCTGTTTTGATTTTCTGAGCACATTTTTCAAACATATTATTTATACTATATTTCTAAACTTTTTTTCCAACAATTAATCAACTGCTGGAAAAACCAAATGCTTAAATCAAATAATAAAATATTTATGAAACAAAAACTAATGAAATAAATATTGGAATCAAATATGGAGCCAGACCAAAACCCGGGACATCAGTCTGGAACCAACTTTTGTAACCAACTTTTGTAACTAACTTTTGTAACCAACTTTTGTAACCAACTTTTGTAACCAACTTTTG